>PVKA01027477.1:0-30489 GCA_004027165.1 Ctenomys sociabilis
AATAATTATTGAATCTTTGATATAATTCAGCTATAAAAAAACCTGTAAATATAATTTCATGTATGCACCTTGTACAGTACCAAAACGTTATGAAAACAGTTTGCAATGTATTAATTCATCGACTTTGTATGGTTAAGGTGTCTTGAAACTGTCTGATTGACATTTGTATTTTAATAAAATAAAAATAAATGGAAAAAAATGATTGCCATTTCAGGTGGCTTGAACCAGTGGAGAATAAATTAATAAAATAACTTTTATTTATCTTTTTGTTTTCTTATATTTTCTTTTATTTTGAAGAGTAAAAACAAAAGCAAACATAAAGACAGAAATAGGACAACATATAGCAGTACATATGTTACAGATTTTAAAATGAGACAAGCTAGTCAACAATGGTCATTATATTATCAGTTTTTATCATCACCACCGTTGCACAGATTAGCAGAAATAGTTATGCAAGATTGGACAAATAATTGATTATTTGTGATCACTTTCAAGAAACCTTACTTTTTCTATTTTCTTATGCTTTTAACGTATGGTAAAATTTTATTTTATTTTATTTTGTTTGGAAGAGTAAAAAAAAAAAAAAGAAGCAAAATAGAAACCAAATAAAAAAAGACAGAATTAGGATAACATACAATAATACATATGTTACAGATTTATGAAACAGGAATATCTAATTAACTATGGATGTTACATCATCTATTTTTATCATCAAATCTGTTGCTCAGATGAAGAGATATAGTTATGCAAGATTGGGGAAATAATTGAATATTGGCACTTTCTTTCAAGAAATCTTGATTACTTTTCCTTGTATTTTTTGTTTTAATTTATTTTAAAGGGAGTATAATAATTGATAAGATATTATAATGATATATATTTAAAAGACAAAGATGAGAGGTATTCAACCATGGGTTTTGTGTTACACATTGATGTCCTGGACGTAATTGCTCAAATTGTAGATATCATCACACACAGGTAGATATTCAAGGTAAAAATTCAAACCATTAAATGCAATTGTCAAAAAAAAAAAATTGATGGAAATTTTAAGTACAATCATCTATGCCATCCTCTCTATGTATACTTGCATGTTTCGCCCATCTTCATTTTTTCCTATCTTTTCTCCTTTCATCTACATTGTTTAATCCTTAAATTCAATTTCTTTCTATTTTATGATATCTATTATACCTTTCAGATTTTATTTATTCTTTAAGGTTCTTACACTACGCAAACAATATATTTACACATGTTGGTCTGATTTATTGCACTTATGAATATAACCTACAGTTGCATCCACTTACCTAAAAGGCTTCACAACTGACTTTATACCTCAGTAACACTCTGTTATATAAAAGTACCATATTTTCATCCATTCCATTTTTGTTTTAATTTATTTTAAAGAGAGTATAATAGAAGAACATTTTTGTTCTTTTGAAGATTTGACTATAACAAATTGCACTCCTATAAACGTGGGTGCACATACAATATTTTGATATGATGTTTTCAGTTCTTTTGGGAAATACTCAGAAGGGGAATAGTTGGATTGAGTGATACTTCCATTCTTAAAGTTTTTGTGAGTCTCTACAATAATTTCCATGGTGGTTGTACCAGTCTATGTTCCCACCAGTAGTAAACAAGAGTTCTTTTCTCCCTGTAGGTTTTCCAGCACTTTAAAAAAAATTGTTTTCTTTTTTATTAATTTTATTGAGAAAAAAACACAAAGAGAAAAATTCCAAATAGGCTAGTAGAACAGTTACAATAATTAATACATTGCATATTGTTGTCTTCATAGTAGTTATTCAGAGTAAAAGATTGCAGACATATCTTATATAAACACTTTTAGTATAAATCTTTCTTCTCACTGAACTAAGAGAAAGTTGTTGTATATCTATCCTGTTTTGTGTATGCAAATTACACACACAGATATATATATATATATATTTAATATATATATAAATATAAATTATATATATAATATATAACTTGAATCTTCAGCAATTTTACTAGTTGATTTCTTTATTGTAGCCATTCCTTCTGAGGTGAGATGGTATTTTGAAGTTGTTTTAATTTTCATTTTTTGCATGGCCAATACTGTGTAACATTTTTTCATATATTTATTTGTCACTTTTATTTCTTCCTCTAAGAAGGGTATATTCATCATACATGCCCATTTTTTACTAGGTGTTTAAATTTTGGGTGTCTATTTTTTGATTATTTATATAATTTAGATAAAAGTCCTTTGTCGGAGTGATAGTTGCTCGTGATTTTTTCCCCAGTGTGTGCATTTTCTTTCTAATCTGTTGGTAATTTCTTTACATGCAGCAACTGCTCAATAAGCAGAGATCTCAGTTGTTTATTCTTTGCAATATTACCCATGCAGTTTGTTTTCTATTCATGAAATTTCTTGCCTACTCCTATGTCTTCAAGATTTCCATCTACTTTCTCTTCCAGGAGATTTAATGATTCTGCTTTAATGTTTATATCCTTAATCTCTAATGACTTTAGCTTATTGCATGGTGATAGATCTGAGGCAAGTTTTAGTTTTCAGCATATGGAGAACCAGTTTTTCGAGCAGTGTTTGTTAAGCAGACTGTCCTGCAGTAGATATATGTGACACTTTTGAGACAGACAAGATGGTTAAATGTGTTTCTAGTTGTATTTGCAACTTTTAACCTGTTCCACTAATCTTCAGGTCATTTTTTTTGTGTCAAACATGATGATTTTATCACAGTAGCTTTGCAGCATAATTTCAAGTTGGGGATTTTAATGAATCCTGCCTAGCCTTTGTTGACCAAAAGGACTTTGCTATTCTGGCTCTTTTCTGGTGCAAAATAAATGTTAAGAATGCTGTGTCTAGAGCTGTGAGGTGTGTTTATGGAATTCTGATAAGAATTGCTTTAAATCTGTATAACAATTTAAGAATGGCTATTTTCACTGTTGGTTCTTCCTATCCAGGAGCAAGGAATATCTTTCTTTTTTCTGAAATCCTCTACCATCTCTTTTATCAGGGTATTGTAATTTTAATTGTATATATCTTGTATTTCCTTTGTTAGGTTAACACCTAAGTATTTCATTTTGGGGAGATGCTATTGAGAAGACTATTGTTTCTCTAATTTTTCTCTCAGTGAGTTTATTATTTGTGTAGGGGAAAGCTATTGACTTTTGCATATTGACTTTGTATCCTGCTATGCTTCTGTTTATTAAGTCTAGGAGCCTCTTCAGGATTTTTTTGGCTTTTCCAAGTAGAGCATCATGTCATCTGCAAATGATGATAGTGTACCTTCTTCTTTACTGATTACTATTTCTTTTAATTCTCTTTCTTTCAACAAATTAATTTAATTCACTAATGCAAATAAACTTATTTATATTCATTAATGTTCATGAATAATTAACTTTCTAAGTATTATAATTTGCAACTTACAGGTACATTAAGGCTGGTGTATATCTTACACTTTTGCAACTGTTATACCACAAATTAGCTCTACTAATGTATTTTTATACCCTTTTAATAATTTCTTTAAGGAACTGTACTGTGATGACAACTGGTCTGCTAAATCAATGCCTATTTTTGCATTACTATAATCAAAGACCTTCGGAGAAATAGTATAACATTCATTTTTTACCCAGAATAGTGGCTATATTCCCTAAATTGTTATACAGATTATGACTATATTCTTGAGCTTGCCAGGCATAAACTTATACTTATACTTTGGTATATCTCCAGCCCCAACATTCTTTTTTTTAATGCAAAGTGGCATAAGAAAAAAAAAACACAAAGGATATAATATTTCATTAAACAAAATAATGCAAATTATACAATGGCTGTTGTATTGCATGGGGCGGTCATGATTCCATCACCGTCTGTGCTTTAAGTCACTGGAGTGACTGAATTCACCTAAGGTCTGTTCAACCATAGACATATAAATTATGCATCCATGGTGAAAATGGTAAGCTTAGTAGGTGGACAGATAGGTAGAAGAAAATTGAAGTTTAAAAATTGGGCAGGGGTCAGATTCTGTCTGAGTTATTTTATATTTGAAATAAAGGGTAAATTTTTAAGAATTTAAAGAATTTATAGTTTGGGGGTTGATATAGGATGTAGAAGGATGTATAATTTTGAATTGAGGAGATTATCAAAGTTGTCAAGTTCTAATGATTTATTTTTGTACCTGAATTGTTAGAGAAATGACCCAAGAAGTAAAGGATAGGTAAAAGAAGTAAAACAAAAAATATCATACTAGGAAGTACATAAAAAAGATAGGAATGACAGAGAAAGCAGAATTATAGGGCAAATCTTTATAAATTTATGATAGAAGAAACAAGATAAAAGTACATACAAAAACAAAGGACAGGAAAAGTGGACAAAAAAAAAAAGGAAACAACAACTACATCAAATCAAAAAAAATAAAATAACTAGAGAAGAAGAAAAAGGAACATTAAAAAAAAAAGGAATTCAAAATGATGCAAAAAAAGGAAAATTTTGTCCCTAGCCTTTCAAGGTCAGTAAGGAATCAGAAAATAGGAGGACCTGTACTGTAACATCCTGTAACTCATTTGTGTCCCATACTTTCTGATAAGAGAGATTATGAGGTCACAGAGGAAAGTGATCAATGATGTAGAGTGTGCCTAAGGAGAGTCACATGGAGAGAAAACGTTCTCTCAGGCTTTCTCAGAGAGCAAAGTGGTCAAGCAATGGCTGTGACTCATCCAGAAGGCTGTCACTGACAAGGGACCTACAAGCTGTGGTACAGGGTTTCAGGTTAAATCTTGAGTGGACTTGACCTTTGTATCTTTATCAGATACAAGAGTTACAATTCTTGTTATACAGGTCTTGTTCTTTCTTGGTCTTAACCATCCAACAGAAATGTATGAAATCAAAATATAAAAAATAAAGTCATATTAATATGCTGAGCTGCAAATGGTTCAAATCAACAACTTCGGACAATTCAAGTGCTATGGATAATACACTACTGTTATGGAATAGAGGACTATATCACATTATTTTGCTGAATTTATGAACCTACAGTATTTAAATGGCAATGGAATATACATCTCTGACAAAACTAAACAAAAAAAGGGAATACAAATGAAGGGCTATTTTTTATCTGTATATAGAAAATAGGATAGATATAAAGCTACTTTCTCTTTAATCAATGAGAAGAAAGATTTGTAGTAACAGTGTTTGGACAGGATGTGATGTCTTCATCTTGTGCTATGAATAACCACTACTAAGCTAATAAAATTCAATGTATTAATTATTAAAACTGTCCTCTTAATCAGTTTTGAAACTGTCTCAGTGCTATATGTTTCTCAATGATATTAATAAGAATATCCCTTGTATCACAGTGATAAATAAATAAATAAATAGCTGTATAGGAAAGAGGAAGGAGGAATTGTGACCTGTGCTCTGGTCCTTAGGCCCTTACCATGTTGGATTGCTGCCTTGATGATCCAGCACTCCTCTGCATGGGCACAGACCCATAAACCAGCAACCACTACAATTTCCTATATCTCTGTACTGGGCTACCTAGATGTTTAGAGCTGTGTCAGCTTCTTTGAGGTTGACACCCAAATGCAAGCTGTATTAAGGGAATGCTTAGTTCTAGTTTTTGATTCTGGCCTCTCATGTTGATATAAGGAACAGTTTTTCTGATGCTGAATTATCCTTCATCTTCTAGCCATGTCCTGTAAGTCATACATACATTTTGCACAGGGAATTCTGTTTTCTTGCTTGACATATTTTCTCACTACTCTGTCTCTAGATATTTTTTACTCTAGCAAGTAATTTCTTCCTTTGAGCTGAAATCCTGAGCTGACACTATGTCAAGAAGTTTCCTTTCTGGCCAGCATATTCCAATGCAATGCCGAGGCATGGCTGAGGGTCTCCCCTCCTGAACCTTTGTCTCTAGTATAATGATGGCTGATGCTCATGTTTCCTTCTATCTCATTGTTTTCTAATCTTTTTGCAAATGATAGGGCAGGGCTCACTTTTTTGCTAATTTTTAGTCCTGCTCCATCTTCCACTCAGATTAATGTTGTGGATGTGATCTTTATTGGGATCTTCATGTAGGCAGTTTTTAGTCTTTCATCTCCTAGATTAGGGACATTTCCTTTACCCTCAGTTTGTCCATCATAAGGATATAGCGTCTGAAGTGCTACTTAAGTCTCACAGATTATTTTATAAGCTGTCATGATGGCTGTTTCATGGACAGAGGATTGGTGCTGTTCTGTTGTGGTAGCAACCTTCCCCATTTTATGATCTAGATGTTTTGTCTGCTATACATGCATTATCTTTAAGTTTAAGTTTATTTTTCAGTGTGTGATGCCCTGCACCTGTTCTAGAGTAATTTTATTTTCAGTAGATTCTCTCTGAGCTTCTCTGATGTGACACCTCCTTTGACAAAGAAAAATAGACCACATTGGAACACCTTCATATTTCTAAGGGCTCTAAACTGGGTCCCACCTATCAGATTATATTTTATTTGTATTTTATTCTGCTTGTAAACACATTGTTCCAATAGCTTCAATTTGTTCTGTCTTTGAACCATATGGTTTCAGCAGCCTCAGTGCCTGTTGTGCCTAATATTCACTATAACCTCAAAAGATAATAATCTGTTAAACTTTTCTTCAGTAAAAGTACCTTCTGCTACTTAGGTTGCCACTGATGATCCCCCTAACTGAAACTGTGGAGGACAATGAGGTGACTATTTAAAAAGAAGCAATTGTGTCCATTTTGGCTGAGCCTCACTGTCCTCTCATCTAATGATAGGTACAAAACTGTCTAGTAGTTTTCCTTATCCCTTCAATTAGCTTTCAGTCTATCTCAATTGGGTTATGCAGATTACTCTTTCTGCATATCCCTTTCTCTATTGCAGAGGTGAATTTAGGCCTCCTACTTAGCCTAGCTCATGGCAGTCACCTGCTTCCTGTCATTCTCACAGTCACTCATCCGTATGCCAACCCTATCTTCATGAATGAATAAAACCAATGTTCTTAGTCGAGTGTAGGTCTTTGTTCCAGATAGTCAACATCATGGCTCAACTACTACTTGTGGTAGCCAAGGGACCTGAGTTGAGGGATCCTAATAACTAATCAATGAGATGACAAATATAAACTTCCCACACAGAGACATGAACCAAGAAGGGCTCACAATATAAAACACTTGCTCCACCAGAGCTCAGAATTTGAAGTATTAAACTACCTTTGTTCATATGACTTAATAAACCTTGGTTTCTTTCACTCTGAGCACTGATAAGACTGATTTTGCTGTAAAGCTGGTCAGCCATATTGGATTCACTTCTCCACCAGGTTTAATTGCTTTCTCTTTAGAAAACTTCCTACCATGTATAGCAATCCACAAGGATCACACTCAACCATTCTTTTCATTTCTTCAGGGCTGAGTGAGGTGGGAAAAAGATGGGAAGCTGAAAACATGTCAACCTCTACCAAGTGACAGGTATTTTGCCTTTTTAAGTCACCATAAGTGATACAAATTAAAATAGATGTACTTGAAAGAAATATACTGATGATTTTAAGATGGGCACTTTAAATGTAACACGTTTTTACTCAGAAAAAGTACACTGAGACGTTGGTTTCATCCAGTATTTTTGAATGAGAATTGAAAAACTAATATCAATTTTCTACTTATGGACACTGAAGAAATGAAGGGTTCTCTTTTTTCTTTTAAAATACTGAAAATGTAATTACACAAAGACGTCAACAAAGAGCATAACACAATGATATATTTGCCCTCATATTTATAGTAGCACAATTTGTCATAGCTAAATCTTTGAAACAATCCAAATTGCCATCAACTGAGGAATGAATAAAAAATGGAACTTTTTATACAACTGAGGATAATTCAGCTATAAAAATGATTAATTTGAGGCTTTTGTAGATAAATGAATGCAACTAGAGACTATACTGGTAAGAGAAATAGACCAGATCCTCAGGTACAAGTGTCATTGTATCTTGTTAGTGAGAACCTGAAAGAGTAATTAAAATCTAAAAGGTGCAATAGATATTGTAATAGAGAAAAATTTGTTCAACAGAACAGAAAATCTTGGATGTGGAAAAGGACAAATGAAAGAAGGGAAATGTATTGAGGTATACATGAAAATAATTTAATGTATAATTACACAGTTAATTTTTTCTAGTCCTTTGAAAGAAGCAGTTAATGTCTAATTTACTTTCCTTTTTTTCTTTTGAATTTCTTACATCTTTTTGCTTAGGTTTTTTCTGTAAACAAATCTTGCATATTCATATCTGGTAGCCTGAGCAACTAATTTGATGATAATCTCATGCAGTATTATAAACATTGTTGAATTCCTAATACTTTGTTCTGGAAAATTTTGTATCATTTCTAATGCTGTTTTTCTTCTGTCATTATTTTGTATATTTTAGAACATAAAATAATTTTAAAAATATGTCAATGAAGAAGAGCCCAGGTCCTGATGGATTCACAGCTGAATTCTAAAAAATTTAGACAAGATTTAATCTTGATACTCTTCAAGCACTCAAAGAAATTATAAATAAAGCAATTCTCCCTAACTTATTTCTGGAGGCAAGTATTATTATACAAATACCCAATTCAAGAGATCAAACCAAATACAGGCCCAAATCTTTCAGGAACATAGATTCAAAAATACTCAAGAATTACCAGCAAATATAATGTAGCAAATGATGAGGAAGACTATGATACCATGATCACGTGGGATTCTACACAGGGATGCAAAAGTACACAAATATTCAAATGCAATATACCATAATAGCATAGACAAAAAAGTTGATATGATTATATAAATAGATTCAAAACTTTTTGAAAAGTCCATCACTCATTCATGAAAATAAATTCTGAAAAAAATGGAACAGATGACTTATACCTCAAACTGATGAAAGCCATCGATGAAAAACCCAGATTCAACATTATTATAAGTGGAGGAAAACTGAAAGATTTCACTCTAAAATCAGGTACAAGACAAAGATGTCCACAATGACCACACATATTCAATATATTTGTAGAAATACTAGCAAGAGCAATTAGATGAGAGAAATAAAAAGAGTGAGAACTGGAGAGGAAGAAATTAAGTTATCATTATTTGTAGATGACATTATACCCTACATGGAAGATGTAAAAAAATACAACAAGAGAGTCCTGGAACAAAATAAATAGATTCAGTAGGATAACAAGATACAAAGCTAACACCCCAAAATCAATAGTATTCCTCTATATAAACAACAATCTCATTGAGAAAGAAATTAGATAAACAAAATCCTCCAAGTAGCATCGAAAAATTGAAATGATTAGATACTAATCTAAAAAAAGGAAATAAATATCTATATAGTGAAAGTTATAACACTGTAGAAAAAGAAATCAAAGAAAATTTCAGAAAATAGAAAGGTATTGCTTACTACTGGATAAGAAAAATCAAACTTTGGATAAATGAATACACACACAAAATTAGTATACAAAATCAATGGAATCCCAATCAAAATAATATCAGTGTACCTCAAGATCTAGAGGAAACATTCCTAAAATTCTTTTGGAACCACAAAAGCCATTGAACAGCAAAGGCAGTCCTGGCCACAAAAGGCAAGGCAGGAGGCATTATAGTTCCAGACTTGAAATTATAGTTTAGATCTACTGTAAAAAAGTCAGCATAGTATGGCATAAAGACAGAACTGAGGATCAGGGGAACAGATTAGAAGATGTAGACACAACTACAAACACAATCAACCACATTATCTTTGACAAAGGGGCCAAACACATTCACTAGATGAAAGATAGCCTCTTTAACAAATGGTGATGGAAAAACAGGCTTTCTACATATTGAAACCTAGAAATAAACCTGTGTATAAACTGATGTCAAAATGACTTCAATATTTAAATATTAAAACAGAAAATATACAAGAAGATAAATTAGGTAGAAATCTTGAAGACATTGGGTGGGTGGAGATTTTATGAACAAAAACAAAACTGAACAGAAGATACTTCAAAGAATCATCAAGTGGGATTTCATCTGATTGTCAATGTTTTGCACACAAAAAGAAATCAACAGAATGAAAAGTAAACCCACAAATTCGAAAAAGTCTTAACCATCACTCATTGGACTTCTATACAGGATATATCTAAAAAATAAGAAAATATAACAACCGCACTATTCAAAGATGCAATCCAAAACTTTGCATGTATGATGAATACAGACTTCTCAGAGGAAGAAATACTAATTGCAATCAAATACATGATTTGGTGTTAAACAGCATTTATCATTCAAGAAATGTAGTTTAAAACCATACTCAGATTCCATCTCATCCCAGAAAGAATGGCTATTTAAAGAAATCAACTAATAACAAAAGTTGGGTAGGCTTTGGGGAAAAGGAAACCTTTTTCCTCTGCTGATTTGGTGTAGAATGGTACAACTTTTTTCAAAATCAGTGTGGAGTCCTCTCAAAATCTAGGATTATCAGTTTCATTCAACAGAGACATTTATCTCCTGGGTATTTTCCCAGAATAACTGAAAACATCATACCATAGTGTTATGTGCACCCAGGTTTATAGCAGCAAAATTCGTTACAGCTAAATCTTAAAAATAATCCATATACCTAAGGAATGGATAAAAAGATGTGTGATGTTTATACAATGGAGTGTTACTGAAATATAAAGAAGGATATCCTTGAGACTTTTGTAGTTAAGTGTACAAAACTAAAGATCATACGCATAAGTGAAATAAATCATACCCACATGTGTAAACACTATATTGACTCCCTAGTGCAACATTATATTGACTACATGCAATAGCAACTAAAATCTGAAAAGCAAAATAGGTATAGTAAAAGGGAAGTAAACTGTGTAAGGAATAAATTTTTGAGGGAAAGGAAAAACAGGTAAAGAAGAGAAAAATTCATGTATGTAATATGTATATACATAGGATAACTAAGATGCTTTTACTACTAATTTCTGTTTGTGTTTTTTTTTTTTTTTTTTTTTTTTACAGAACCGGGGGATTGGACTCAGACCCTTGCCATGCAAGCACTAATTCTACTGAGCCATCTCCCTGGCCCTTCTATCTGTTTTTTGAAGGTAGTATTTAATGCTTACATTTTTTCCCAACTTTGTGTGTATCTGTAATATGAGCGCTTGCACTGAAGATAACAATGTGCAATATAACAACCACTACTCAATATTTATCCTCTTTTTAAGAAAATTGATTATCATTCCTAGTATCTTATCTATTATTTTTCTATGCTCTTTAAAATGCATGTAAAAAAATAAAAAGCACTTTTTAACAGGCAAGTATTTCCTTAGTAAAACTAGAATAACTTTTCTCTGCCAAGGCTTTTGAAAATTTGGTACATTTAAACAGTTTTAGTCTATACTAATGTAAATGGGGTCAGTTAATCCATGGTATGAAACTTAATTGGTGTAATTCTAGAGAAATAATTTTTATTTGTAAGTCAAATTTTGTTCAGTTACATTAGAAAAAGAATTTGTTTTCATTTAGGTTAGCAGATAAAGATAAAATTATGAGCTAAAGTAATTGAAATCACTCATATGAGAAAATCCCTCATTATTGGGCCAGGAAGATGGCTCAGTAGATAAGCACTACTTTAGCAAGCTCAAGGGTCTGAGTTCGATCCTTGGTTCCATCTGAAAAAATGCATTTTTAGGGGCCATGGAGATAGCTTAGTAGAATAAGCACTTCTTTGGCAAGCACAAGGGTCTGAATTCAATCCTCAGTTCCCTCCCAAAAAAGCCCTCATTGTAAATAAAATAGTATCTATCAAATATGTGAAACTTTCTAAGTACAGCACTGAGACACCTTTGAGAGAGGATAGTCCTTTGAGAGAGGATTTCAAATTAATAACAGGTTCAACAATAACCGAATAATCTCACATTTGTCATATCCCTACCTTTACTTTTCTTAGAAATCTAAACCTAAGATAAGTGTCTATCTAAATTTTATGATTTCAAAATCTGTGAAGGAACCAACTCTTCTGTGGAGGGGAAATAAAAGAATGTGAATGAGTATACAGGACCACCTGGGCAAACCTCCTTGAACAAGGTGCAATTGTCTCCACTTTGTCTGAGCTTGAACCTATTTTCATGTATTTCTAGGTACAGAGCTGGTTAAAACTTTTCTTTATCCCATAAATTTGTTGTAAGCAATGCATATTGGTCTAGCTGAGGTGTTGATGTTAGTCATTGAAGGTAGCAGGCAGTTTTTTGCCAGACTACCATTGTTCCCTTATGTGAGTAGGGATGAGAATGAAGAGCCAGTGCTCCTCGCTATCTGCTGAGATCAAGCATAGAGATAGAGGCTATGATTCTTGATGCTTGAAAGAATATACATCAGAGCTGAGATAATATCTAATGCAGATTACATTTTTGTTTTCGTTTTTTTTCTTTAATGTATTTAGTATAGGTTTTACAGGGTCTCACTTTACAGATCATAGCTGTAGTAATCCTTCCTGTTTTTCAGCCTCCCAAGTGCTGGGATTTCAGACACACACTACCATGCCAACTCCTTTTTTTTTTTTTTTTTTTTTTTTTTTTTTGTGGACCCAGGGATTGAACTCAGGCCCTAGCACTTGCCAAGCAAAGGCTTATTCTACTGAGCTATCTCCCAGACATACCCAGTGTTAATCATTGTCTCATCACACCCAGGGTATGGGGGCCAGCGTGACAGGTCAGGGATCAAACCCATGTCCCCTGCATCTGCCTAAGCAGGTGCTTTAATATGTTGAGCTATCTGACCAGCCCTACAGATTACTTTTTATGTATATCCTCTGTGCATATCTCTAAGGTGATTCTGTGCCTCCTATTTAGCTCAGTTCCTGTCACTCCCATACTTCCCACCATTCCCACAGGGGTTCATCCTCAAGTCAGTCCTTTCTTCATGAAATAAACCTAAGGGTCATCCATAAGTCAAAGCCTTTGTTTTGCATAACCATCATTGTAGCTCGACTTAAGACCCCTTGACTCCCCATAGATATAAATACACTTCAGTGTCTATTCTCAACACTGATTACACTGGAATTCATTGATTGGAATTATCTCACTAGAATTCCCCTAAGTTTTCCATGCTATTACAAATATAAACTTTGTGGGCCAAGACAAGAACCAGGAAGGACTATTTTGGTGAAGTGTTTACAATGAGAACTCCCCAGTTTTATGACATATGTTTAGTACGATGCTCAATGATAAGTATGCTCTAGGAATTACCTGAGTTCCCTATCTTGTCTATTAACATGTCAGATACTCCATGAGTGCTATGAAAGTGAACCTAACGGCATTATGAAAAATTTTGTTTCATAAATTTCATTTTTTGGTGACACATTTAAATGACAGGGTTCAAAGCTGATTCTTTGAAGATGTAGCCCTTCTTTAATTAGCATATAACTATGTTGCCTGTGTAGCATTGGCACCTATATGTCTATCATTAGCAACTTTCAGCTCATGAAGCCCCTATTCCTCTTGGCATTTTGCAAGGTGTACTGGAACAATTTGGTCCTTAATGAGCCTGGCATTGGCCATGTAATTATTGTAACCATTCAGTAAATTCCTATATAAACAATAGCAGGGTAAGAAAATTGCTTTGAAGTTAGCTCCTTTGAGTTCATTAATATTGGAACTCTCTTCTTTCTCTCCTGAATTGAATACCTCCCATTTATTGGAGAGAAGGAATAGTACAATCTACAGAGGAATGTCAGGCTTTGAATTCTGAATTTACATGAATGTTTTTCCCTTTATTGTTTTGCATCATCTGCACATTAAAAATGTTGATACTAGAACGTTTGCGAAGCCTTAATGGGTTACTATGTAGGAAGGATTTAGAATTATGTTTTGTATACACAATAGCTAACACCACTAACATTTCCATGTATTTTACTTTGGGGATACTTTTTAAACATTATTTGATAAAGAAATTCTTTATTTAAAGTCATTCAACTCTCTTTGACTGAATGATGGCCAATAGATTTTCTTGGATTTATGGACTAAGCTTGCCTCAGACCACAATTTTCTCTTACTGTGAACTACAAATGATATTAAGATGATGTAATGATGTAAACAGCTAGTTTTCATGAACAAAAGTTTAAGGTGAAATGTTAAGTAACAAAGTTTCCTTGTCTTTTTATTGAGATGTATAAACCAAATGAAGGACATAATAACATGTTTAAACTACTTCAATTGGAAAATACAGCCTTCTGTGCCATTCTTGTCTTTGATCATAACCCAATGTAATCAAAGTTGATTAATGGATGTCTATATCCTCCCAAATAAAATTGCATGACCTTGCCTAAATTTGCTACTTCAAAACACTCTTCATCATATATAAAGCAAAGTAATTCCAGTGATAAAAAGTTAATAAAAAAGCTAATTAACTTGACAAGGTAGGTTTCTATTGTCAATTTTACCAGGATAAAGAGATTACAAAGCATCAGAGAAGAGAAGTATTGATTTAAAGATCAACAAACATTTACTCAGAAGAACTTTAGTAAATGTCATGAAGCGAGAGCCCCAATAATCTCCTCTAAAGCTTATCTATGCCAGGCCTCATTACCTAGAAATATGAATAACAATACTGAGCATGACCTCTGTTATTACCAACACATTCTGTATAATTTTAATGTGAGTGTTCCAGTTGTAAAGGGTAAAGAAAAAACTTAAGTGTAAAAATTCATTGAAGAAAAAGAATGTAGAATAAGAATAGGGCAATGAAAAATATCTTCTGAGAGACAGAAAGTCTCCTAAATAGGTGGCTGAATTTTGCTTCAAACTCTGAAGACAGAAATGTGGGGGGGCACACAGACTTGGATGAAAGTAGAGGTAAACTCAAAAAGTGCTGGTTACCTTTTAAATGTCAAAATAAATTTAGCAGATAGTGCAGTGTAACTAGATCATCTCAATACTTGATATTTTTAAGTCTCATTTGAGTAATTTACCTGTATTTTGATTGGATTTTTTATCATGTGCATAAGCCAGAAAAGCAAGAATGTTCAATTTTATAAATCTTCAAGAAATTCTCAGAAAATGCTTTGCTATTTAATTTGAAACGGTCATAATCTGTGTAAAAATTGTAATGTGAAGTTAATGTGTTCTAACTTATCAAAATGAGAATAGAATGCCATACTGATATAATTTCTTTAGTGCATGAAGCCAATAATGCAATTGTATATATTCACTAAACATATAGATGTTAATAGAGATCACATTATTAATCCTTGCTTTACCTATTGAATCATTTAGCAACTATTTATCAGGTGCCTAGTAAAGTACCATGATAGTACTAGAGATATAGTCATGAATTACATAACTATGTAATGTTCCAATAGATATTACAACAAATGTTCCAATCGACATTATATCCTGGTATAAAAAGTTAGCAAACAACAAGCGTACAAAACAATATTTGGGTACTATAAGAGCAATTGAAGAAGCTATATTAAAAAAGGCCCATAGTGAATTTTTCTTAGGAAGTGGCATTTGAGCCAAAGTTAATTATTGAATGTATGTAAAATTTTTATTTTTTACAGCTTAATTGAAGTTTGCAAACTTTTCCTTTGAATGTTTAAGTTGTAGGTTTTCTTCAGTGTTTTATTTATTCTTTTATTTTCCATTTAAATTGTTCTCCTATAAGATTTTTCTTGTTTTTATCTGTATTTTCTTTATTGAAGAAAAAGTAGCAATAAGACAGTTTTAAATCAAATTATTAGGACAGATTCAACAATTTATATATTGAATATTATTTTCCAAGTGGCTTTTTGTTGTACATGATATTCTATGTACAAATATATAGAGCAGGTTCCTCTGATTAATGAATTAAGAAAATGTAGCTGTATACATATCTTTTTTAAAGCTGAATTATAGTACAGTTTCAATAATTAATACTTTTTACATTGTTATCTTCCTAGTGGTTATCCATAGTACAAGAAGCAGACATGATATCCTATCCAAACACTATGGGTGCATATATTTCTTCTCATAGAATTATGCCAAATTACTGCGTATTTATCCTAACTGTACTGTTTATAGAAACACAGAACGATTCTTCCTTTGTATCCCCTTTTTTGTTTAGTCCTGTTAAAGTTGGGTGTTATATTGCAATTCAATTATTATAGGTGCTTGAATTCAGTGAAACATTCCAACACAGTCCAGTAGTCCAAAACAATAATGGGTTATCTGAAGAAGTTGTTGACTAGAGCCATTTATAGCTCACCTTATTATTATGGCCTTATATTATATACTTCATTTTTACACTTTTCTGCAGGATGGTTAAGACCGAGATAAAGCAAGTCTTTTTTTAAATTTATTTTTATTTTATTAAAATACAAATGTCAATCAGACAGTTTCAAGACACCTTAACCATACAGATTCGATGAACTAATACATTGCAAACTGTTTTCATAACGTTTTGGTATTGTACAAGGTGCATACATGATATTATATTTACAGATATTATTTTAGCAGATATCTCTTATCAGTGAATTAAGAGTGTAGTTGCTTACTTATCTTTTTTTATAGCTGAATTATATCCAAAATTCAATAATTATTTACCTAGTGGATGACCATAGCACTAAAAGCCGACATAATATCCTGTCCAACCACCATTAGTGCAGATCTTGCCTATCATAGAATTATGTAGAAGCACAGCGTTATCTATCCCAACTGTACTGTCTATACACACAAATCATGATTTTTTCTTTCTACAACCCTTCCTTTGTCTACAACTGTCAAAAGTGGGCACTCCATTGACATTCAACTAACTTAGGTGCTTGAACTCGACACCACAATCCAACACAGTCCAGCATTCTACAACCATAGTGAGTTATTCAAAGAAATTGTCGACGATATCCATTTACAGCTCAGCTTAATATTATGGGCTCACGATGTATACTTCATTTTTATACTTTTCTGCTGTATGGCCAAGACCTAGGTAGATCAAGACTTATATACCAACACAAGAACTTTATATTTCCTATGTGGTCAGTGAAGTCCTCTCAGGGTTTATTTTGTAGTCCTGTACATTATTCTGTAGTTCCTTTGTCTGTGTCATCCATGTGGATGAGTCACAGCCAATGCTTGACCAGTTTGCTCTCTGTGAGAGCCTGAGAGAAAGTTTTCTCTTCATGTGACTCTCCCCAGGCACACTTTAGAATTTCAATCTCTTTCCTCTGTGGCTCCATAATCTCCTTGTTCAGAAAATTTGGAGCTCACCTGAGTTGAATGATGTTGCAGTACAGGTTCTCCTATGTCCTGAGTCTTCACTGACCTCAAAAGGCTAGGGCCAAAATGTTGGCTGGCCTTGTGGCTCTTCTATTTCTCCAAGTCTGACTTGTGATCTTAGGTTGTTAACCATCCAGAAGAAAAGCTGATTAGTATCCTGCAGTATATGCCATTCACTTTGCCTTATCTGACTCAATTGATTTTACTTGTTGTACATTGTATTTTACTTCCTATTTCTGCTTTTCGCTTGTTATACTAGGGAGACTATACGATATTTACACATGTGTGTCTGGTTTATTTCACTTATGAGTATATGTTCAAGTGGCATCCACTTCAGTATAAATGCTTCAAACTTGTCATTCAACCAACAAGAAATGTTGGAGAGGTTGTGGGGAAAAGGGAACGCTTCTCCACTGCTGGTGGGAATGTAGACTGGTACAACCATTGTGGAGGTCAGTGTGGAGACTCCTCAAAGAGTAGGACTAGAAATCCCATTCAAGCCGGCTATCCCCCTACTGAGAATTTTCCCAGAGGATCTGGAAACATTGTATCATAGTGATATATGTGTACCTATGTTTATAACAGCGCAATGTGTGACAGCAAAATCTTGGAAACAACCAAGATGTCCATCACATGAGGAATGGCTGAAAAAGATGTGGTATTTCTACATAATGGAGTATTACTCAGCTATTAAGATAAAGCAAGTCTTATATTAAAAAATGTAACTTTTGTATATGATGAGGTCAGTCAAGTCCCCTCAGGGTATATCCTATAACTCTGTACCTCACTTTGTAGTTCCTTTGTCAGTGTCAACCATGTGGATGAACTATGCATAACCACTAGGAAGATAACATGTAAAAAGTATTAATTATTGAAGCTGCACTATAATTCAGCTTTAAAGCAAGATAGGTATAAAGCTAAATTCTCTTAATTCATTGATTAGAGGCATCTGCTCTAATAGTGTTTGCAAATAGAATATCATGTGTGCACCTTGTATGATAAAAAACTACGAAAACAATATGCATTGAGGTAATAATTGAATCTATCCTGCTAATTTGATTTGGAACTGTCTCATTGCTATTTGTTCTTCAATAAAATAAAATTAAATTTAAAAAAGAATAAAATACATTGTCACTATTCCTATGCTATATAATTTTGAAATTATTAGCAAGAACTATTAAGCAAGAGAGAAAAACAAAAGGAATAAGGATAGGTAAAGAAGATCAAATATCGTTATTTGCCGATGATATGATAAGTTATTGGAAGACCCAAAGAACTCCATCAAGAAGCTACTAGAATTAACAAACAAATTCAGTAGTGTCTAAGGATACAATGTCAATATAGAAAAGTCAATACCAGTCCTCTAAACAGATAATAAACAAATTAGAGGGAAATTAGAGAAACAATACCTTTTACAATAGCATTGCAGAAAATGAAAAATATTGGAATTAAGCTGACTAAAGAACTCAAAGATCTATTCAATAAAAATTAGAGTACTCTGAAAAAATAGATCATAGAGGATTTCAGAAAATGGAAAGATATTCCTTGTTCCTACATAGGAAGAACCAACATTGTGAAGTCTGTCATACTTCCAAAATTGCTATACATATTTAATGCAATCCCTATCAAACTACCATGAACATACCTCCCAGACCTAGAGAAATAGATCCTAAAGTGCATTTGGAACCAGAAAAGATATAGAATAGCAAAAGAAATCATGAGCAACAAAGACAAGGCGGGAGGCATTACAATTCCTGACGTGAAATTATACTAAAAAGCTACTGTGATAAAATCAACATGGTATTGGTAACAGAATAGACCTAAGGAACAATGGAATGGATTTGAAGCTCCAGAAGTCTCCACAAACACAATCAGCCACCTTATCTTCAACAAAGAGGCCAAACATTCTTACAGGAAGAAAGATATACTCTTTAACAAATGGTGTTGGAAAAACTGGCTCTCTACATGCCAAAAAATAAACTTTATCTAAGTCTATCACCATGGAAAACATTGAACCTAAAATGAAATACTGATCTAAATATTTAAACAGAAAGATTTATTCTCCTTGGAGAGAAAGTAGGAGGGACTCTTGAACACATAGGGATAAGCAAAAAGCTTATGAACAAAAATCAAAGAATTAAAAACTGGGACATAAAGTTATTGAGAAGTTCTTGCATGTAAAAACAAATTACAAATAAAGTGAAAAGGTAACCCAAAAATTTGGAAGGAAATTTTAACTCACAAGCCTTCAGACAAAGGTCTGCTCTCTAGAATTTACTAAGAACTAAAAAGCTTTAGGGCCCCAAAATTTAAAGACCCAATCCAAAAATGGACATCCTATATGAACATACACTTCTCAGAGGATGAATTATAGCAGTGAATAAATATATGAAAAAATGCTGCACATAACTAGTCATCCATGAAATGCCAATTAAAACACTGAGATAACATGTCACCCCATAAATAATGGCTATCACAGAGAAATGAAACAACAACAAATGTTGGAGAGGCTGTGGGTACAAAGTAACTCTTCTCCACTGCTGACAGGGAATGGAATTTGATGCAACCATTATGGAAATCAGTGTGGAGAATCTTTAAAAAACTAGAACTGGAAATCCCATTCTAACAAGCTATCCCTCCATCTGGAATTTTCCCGGAGGAACTGAAAACATCATATCTCTGTGATATATGTGTACCTATGTTTATAGCAGCATAATTTGTGATAGAAAAATCTTGGAAACAACCAAGATGTCCATCACATAAGGAATGGTTGAAAAAGATGTGGTATTTCTATATAATGGAGTATTACTCAGCTATTAAGAATGGTAGATTTGAAGCATTTATATTGAAGTGGATGCTACTTAAACATATACTCATAACTGAAATAAACCAGACACACATGTGCAAATATCCTATAGTCTCAGTAGTGTAAGAACTCCAAAGAAGAAAAAGTAGAAAGGTATAACACCATTAAAGGAGAGTGAGAACTTGAGTATTAGAGACTGAAGAGAGGGCAAGGAGAATAGCTGGGAAAAGTGACAGAGGAAAAACCATACATTTATATGTATAAGATAGTCAAGGTAATGATCCTGAGACTCTTTTGCAGGTTTCGGAAACTAGCATTTAATTGGTAAGATTTTCACCCTCACTAACCATATATGCTGATACGTGTGAACTGAGCAATTGCACTGAAGTTAGCAATGTGTAATACTAGTGCCATGCTTGGAATGCATGTCATTCTGGAATTCTAACCACGTACTGTTTGTCATGTTGTATCACTTATTGTCATACTGTCTCTCACGTAAATGTTTGTTTTTAAAAAATGGTAGTAAATGAAAACAAGTGACAAGAAAAAAGTCATGGGACTGTCCTGCTACAATGCTGTATGTGGTTAGATTTGTAAATTTTATGTGTGAAAATATATTGTTCATACCTTGTTTTTAATATTATTTTCTTCACATTCTATAGGAATTTAAAGTTGAACATTTAAGTACTTGAGGGAAAATACCTGTTTCGTGTGAAACAGGTATGTTTCATATTCAGACAGACACTGAAGTTGAGCTCAACTGCCTCTGTTATAGGGCAATAATATGATTAAGTTTCTCATCTGGAGGGTTAACAACTTACATTCACAAAAAGCTAGAGGAAAAAAAGGCCAATGAGGACATCCAACATTTGGACCTAGTCTTCAAAGGTCAATGAGAACTCAGGACATAGGAGAACATGTACTGTAACATCATGTAACTCAGCTGTGTCCCAAGTATTCTGATCAAGGAGATTACGGAGCCACAGAGAAAAGTGATTGATGATATAGAGAGTGCCTATGGAGAGTAACGTAGAGAGAAAACATTCTTTTAGGCTTTCACAGAGTGCTAATTGGTCAAGCAATGTCCGTGACTCATATACATGGCTGAAACTAAGAAAGGATCAAAAAATTGCAGTACAGGGTTTCAGGGTGGTTGCTCAGGGGATTTGACTGACCTTGTCTGATACAAAAGTAGCATTTCTTATTCTATTGATCTTGTTTTATTTTAGACTTAATCCTAGCAGAAAAGTATAAAAATCAGTCATAACGAGTAACACCATATTCATATGCTGAACTGTGGTAGGCTCAGGTCAACAACTTCCGACATTGCCAGTTCTGTGGATAATCCACTACTATTATGGACTACTGGACTATATTAGGTTGTTTTGCTGAATTTACACACCTACAATATGCAAATGGCATTGGAATGCCCATGTTTGACAAAACTAATCAAAAAATATGATTCAAATGAAGGACAATTTTATATCTGTATATAGAAAATAGGCTATACATACAGCTACTTTTTCTTGATTCAGTGGGAAGAAAGATTTGTACTAATAATATTTGGACAAGATATAACTTCTGCATCTTGTTCAATAAATTACCACTACAAAGACAGCAATATGTAACATATGATTTATTTAAACTGTCCTATTAATTTGTTTTGAAACTGTCATTGCTATTTACTTCTCAAACTTAATTGAAAAAGACAATAAAAATAGTGATTGGACAAGATATCATTTCTACGTCTTGTATGATAAATATCCCCTACAAAAACAACAGTATACAAAGGATCTATGGACTCGCATGTGGTCTATTTTAGAAAACGACCATTATGCAGCTGAAAAAAATGTGTAGTCAGCTGTGGCTGGGTGGAATACTCTTTATATACCCACCAGGTCCATTTGTTCCAATATCTGGTTCAGTTCTGCTACTTCCTTGTTAATTTTTTTGTCTGGTTGACCTATCTTTTTGAGATAAGGTGGTATTAAGGTCTCCTGTTAAGATTGTTGTCTTGGATATTATATTTTTCATGTCCATTAAGATTTATCTTACATAGGTGGGTGCTCCTGAGTTTGGTGCATATTTATGAGTGTTACTGCTTCCTCTTGAATTTTTCCCCTAATCAATATATAGTAGCCTTTGTGCTGTTTGATCATTGTTGGTTTGAAATTGAGACTGTCTGAGAACAGAATTACTATTCCTGCTTTTTTCTGAGTTGGTGGGGCATGTAGTATTGTTTTCCATCCTTTGACTTCAAGCATATGAATGTCTTTTTGAGTTAAGTGTGTTTCTTGTATAACAGCATATTGTTGGATTTTCTTTCCAATTCCACTGTGCCGGTCTATTTCTCTTAATTGGTGAATTGAGTCCATTTAAATTGATGGTTACAAGTGAAATGTATTGTCTTATCATTGTCTTGATATTTACCTGCTGTTATTTATTCCTTTGTATCCTGTGTTTAATTGTTTGTGCTGTCTAGTGGGTTCCTTCTGTTCTCATTCTTGGAGTTTTGATCATTATGATCTCTCTCTAGGACATCATTTAGTAGCTTGTGTAGGGATGGTTTTTTCATCATGAAATTCCTTAGTTTTTCTTCATTGTGGAAGTATTTCACTTCTCTATCAAACTTGAAAGAGTATTTTGCAGGGTATAATAATCTGATCTGGAATTTGTTTTCATAGAGGACTTGAGGAATTCTGCTCCATGCTCTCCTTGCCTTCATGGTTTCTGTAGTGAAGTCTGATGGGTTTTCCTTTGAATGTGATCTGCTTCTTTTCCTAGAAGCTTTCCTTTTGTTATTCTTCTGTTGGACTTCTGGGATCTTGATTATTATATGTCTCTGTGTTTTTAGTTGTGTTGAAATTATTTGGTGTTCTGTATGCTTCGGTGACCTGAATGTTGGATTGTTTTCTCATATTTGGAAAGTTTTCTGCTATTACTTCTGCCCATATTCTTTTTATATCATTTTTATTGACTCCTTCATTCTCATTGATATCAATTATTTTCACATTGTTCATCTTGGCATCATCTTGCCAGTGATGGATTATTTTTGCCTGCATCCTCATTGTGTCTAATAGATCCTTTCTCACCTTTTCACTAGCTGCACCAGCATCTTTAAGATATGAAATTCTGTCTTTGCTTTCTCTCAAGCAGTTTTGTAGACTCGTGGTTGAGATTTTATGTTCTTCTATATCTCTTTGACTCTGCTTCATGCGATCTATTTCTTTTCTGTATTGCTCATTCCAGGAATCTTATATATTTCTCATCTCTTCTATTTTTTTAATCAATGTCTTCTTTAGAGGTAACTATTAATTCTTTTATTGCAGATATTTTTCCAAGTTGGGCTTCCTCTGTATATTTCCAAAACTGATTGTCTACTTCAGATGCTATGATTCCAAAGATTTCTTTTTTTATTTCAGAAAGTATTTCTGCTTTGTGTTCCTCTTTACCTTTATGCTGTTGTTTCTTTGCTTGCAATGCTGTTAATTCATATGTTTCAGCTGGAATAGTGTTCTCTGCACTTGTTTGGGGTGGGCATTGGTTTCCCGTATGTTTCTTGATTTGACTCATTATTTCAGATGCTATATATTCAAAGATTTCTTTATTTTATTTCATGCACTAATTCTGGACTGAGTTCCTCTATACCTTTCTGCTGTTGTTTCTTTGCTTCAGCCTGTTAATTCATTCATTTCATCTGAGCTAGGGTCCTCTGCACTAGGTGTACTCGAGGCCTGAGATTGCATTTTTCTCCTTGTCTTTGTCATTTTGTATATCACTGACCTCTGACCTTTGGTGTAGAGCTTTGGTGCAGTTACAACCTTAGCACATTATGAGATTTGGGTGCCTGACCTGGATCTAGAAGTTGTGTTTAGTTCCTTTATGCTGTAACTCTTCTGGCACAACTGTGAGCCTGTGGTTCCCCTGTGTTGTGTCCCTGGTCCAGTCAGAAGCTTTGCCACACATTCAGCAGGCCAAGAGAAGGTGATTCCTGTGCCGGGAAATTCAGAAAAATTGTCACTTGCTCAGTGGTCATAGGGATAGGGGCTCTGGGGAGTTGCCGCACAAGTCGTTCTGGGGTATCTCAGGCCAATCATTAGTTTGATTGGAGGTTTTGGGGACAGGGTGCTCCAGATGGTGCAGAGCTCATGGGGGGAAGTCAAAGGCTCTCCCACACACTCACCGAACCAGGCTCATCTGCGAGTGCCTGGAGAGTCGGAAAACTTCCCACTCGCTTGGGGGCAGGGCTGCGGAGATTTGCCTTGCAAGTCATTCAGGGCGTAAAGGTTTTGAATAGTCATTGTACAGAATAGCTAATTAAATTGGCTTGTAAATATCCAAAATTATGTTTAATCTCATTGTTAAAAACATAATGAGATGCCATTTCATATCCTCTATGCTGACAAAATTGTAGATGTTTAATATTTTTTTTTCACTCTGCTATTTTCTATGCTATGGTTGACATTATGGGACACAAACAAGTCCGTCCTATGTCCTGTCCTGTTAAAACCATGCAAAATATATGTTTTATATTGTTAAATTTATAGAAAACAAAATATGTGTATTGGATTACATGTAGCCTAAAATGTCTCCAGTATTTACTTGTCTCTTTAAAAATATTTTGCCAACTGCTAAAAGAACCGCTAATGTATATGTCTAAGTGATGTTTGAAAAGTGTTCCTATAACTACCACTTGTTAGTGGCTTCAATCTGGAAATGACACAAACACTTATCTTTTGTGCAATAGAGAAATCACTGTTACTTGTACAGTGAACTACATTCAAAACTGAGAGTGAGGGACCATAAAATTGCTCAGTGGAATAAGCAGTTCCTTGCCAAGTGCAAGGGCCTGAGTTCAACCCCTGGTTCTACCAAAAAACAAGAAAAAAACTGAGAATGAATGAAGATGTACAACAAAGTCTTAAACATGATGTTGAGGATAGATAGAAGATATAAAATATATAAATATAAGTTCAATTACATAATATTAAAAATATATAAATTTTAATACATGTTATTTTAGAATTTAAAAAAGGCTAAACATCTTATTAAACAAAATTTAAGACTACATTAAAGAACAGAGAGAACAGATGAATTAGTCTACGTTTGGTTAATGAGCAAATAATTAATAGGAACAGGATCATACTACTGAGAAAATATACCTGGTTTAAGATCTTATACAATGGTAAAATTTACCTTCATATATATCAACCTATACTTAGATCTATATCTATATCTATACCATGTCTATACCTATCTATATTATGCATGTATGTAGCATTAATTGACAAATTTATATATAGCAGCTGATAAAATATTGAAGTATAAAATTTTTACACCTATATATTTAATAATATATCAAGCAGCCAGACAATTAGTATTTAGAAAAATATGCACTCAACATATTTGTTCTAAGACAAAATATATTCATTCAGAGAAGAAATAAGAATTATCTTCAAAATTACCTATCCTACCTAATAATACTACATGCTACATCCTAAATGAAATATAAGCATATTTTTTCATTTTTCTTTTGTCTTTTAGGGACAGGATCTCAGTATGTAGCCCAGGCTGGTCTTGAACTCACAGTTACACTCTTGCATTAGCCTCACAATTGTTGGGATTTTAATCTTGTGCTACCATGCTGTACCTTTATAAGCATCCTTTTATTTTTGTTATTTTTTGTTTTTTGACGAAACTGGATATTGAACTCAGGCACTTGTGCTTGACAGGGAAGCACTTATTCTACTGAGCCATCTCCCCGGCCCCTATAAGGACATTTTAAAAAATCAGTATAATTAAGGATTTTTTCTGTACATAATGAAGTCAAAATAAATATTTATATACATATGTATATGTGCAATTGAAAAACACATTTTCTGAGGATAAAGTATGAATTACTGAAGAACTAAAAAAAAAAAGAAGCAAATTACAGTGGGAATCATGCATGTTTATTATTAAATGATCATTAAAATAAAATATTTCAGGATGTTTTTTGCACAGCGAACAACTCCACACAAGGGATGTAAACATTATATACTACCGATATGAACCAAAATGAAAAAAAGTGGTCAAGAGATGGACAAAGAGAATGCAGAGAGGGAAGGAAAAGTAGCTAAAATAAATTTGTTTAAGATATACTGTGCACATGTGGCAAATTTCCCCAAGGAATGTAAATATTATGTACCACAAAAATATACCAATAAGAAATAGGAAATGATTCCAGTATGTTATTCCAGTATGTTATTCCTAATAAAATATTATTTATGTGTTAAATAACAAAAAATAATAGCATATATTTTAATAATAAGCACATATGTTGCTAATATATGTAAACAATCCCCAGTAAACCCTTGTCAGTCTTAAGGTGGGGAGTGGAAGGGAATGGAAGAGGGAGACACACACAGAAGGACCTGTAACTGATTTTTTTTTTTTTTTTTGTCTTTTTGAGACAGGGTCTCACTGCAGTTCAGGCTGGCCTAAGCTCACTTTGTAGCTCAGGCTGGTCTCGAACTCACGAACAATCCTCCTGCCTCTGCCTCCCGAGTGCTGGGATTACAGGCATGCGCCACCACGCCCAGCTTGTAACTGATTTTTTAAAGTTACAGAAAAAGGAAAATATTTAAAATTTATTTGAACTGAGTTGTAATTATACTTCAATTAGTATCTCTACCACTATATTCAAAATATTTATGATAAAAATATAGAAATAAAGCATCAAAGATGAGTGGTGAAAATATGGGAAACACAAATGTAAGGTTTAGAATTTTATACAACTTTATTTTGTCTCCAGAAACAAAAGCTTGCCTTTGAAAACACAGGGAAATTTTATATTCATACATCTTATACAGAAATGTCAATTGTGAGACACTGTTATTTATTTATTTATTGTGAAATTCCTTCTCACTTTTCTGCTATATGTTTTTCAGCCTGTCCCTCTAGTGACACAGATCAATTTACTTAAATATGATTGAATATGACAAATAAAATCACTGTAGTTCCTTGAATTAGCTTCAGGATAGATTTGGGTTAAGCCTGAATAAAGTCCTATTCATGGTCCATCCTATTGAAAGTGGAGAGGAGGCTTCGGTCATAGGAAGAAGGCTGTTTAAATTAACTCATTTTCCTGTGCTACTTCTTGTTGTTAATGGTCATATTATATGGGAAATGGACTAGGAAAATGGTACTAAGAGAGAAAATCACATGCCACTTTTAGACTTGATCCAAGACTAAAACGGAGAATATTTCAGATCATTGAACATTGGTTAGTCTTAGGTAATAAGAAATGCATGGATTTTCTTGGCTTCTTGATACTTTGCATGGATATACATAACATATGATTACATTGTGATGAGAGACTATTGATCTGTCGCATCTGTAAAATGAGATGGGAGCAAAATACTTTTCTTCTTGAAACTTCTTTTCTCTATCTTGCTTTGCATCTACTTAATGTTGCAGTTTGTAGCACTCAGACATTTCCATTTCACTCTGCCAGTATTATCCTCATTTATTTTCCTCTCATCCATCTCCAAATGTTCATGTACTCTACACATTTCCAAACTTCTTTTCCTCTGTATTTTTCTGTTGGTAGGATCACTCTACTTTTCATATGATTCCAAATGCTTTATGCCTGGTTATATCTCCAGATTACATAATCCTCTTGACTGTTACGCAAATTTTCCTACATTGGATTCATTGCCTCAGTATAAAATCATTTTTGGAATCTTCTAACAATTTATTGATATTAAAGTTCTTCATTGCCTGTCTACACACTTTTTTCCCTAGTTTAGATTTCTTCCTTCTTCATCTGTCTTTCTTTTTTTTATACTTTATTTTATTTTGAAGAGTAACAAAAAGGGCAAAAGAAGAAAAAGCAATGACAGAAACAGGATAAAATATAACAATTCATACATTACAGATTTTCACAACAAGAACCTCTAATGAACAGTGATTGATATATAATCTATTTTTATCTTCAAATCTGTTGCTTATGCAAAATGGGATGTATGATTGAATATTTCCATATGCTTTCAAGAAATCTTAAGTTTTCCTTTTTGTCTGCCATTTTCTTTTAATATCTTTATAAACAATATTTACTGTAAAGAATATACTAATAATTGATATGACATTAGAAGCAGTGCACATTTAGAAGACCAAGGTAACAGTTATTTCAAACATGATTTTAGTATTACACATTGCTGTCTTCAATGTAGTAGCTTCATTCACAGATATCAACATATACAGTTAGGCAAGATGAGAATTATACCCATTAACTACTATTTTCAAAAAGCTGATGGAAATTCTTAGGACTATTGTCTTATCCATCTTGAATACATGCATAAATGGTTTTACCCCTACCATATGTTTTAACTTTTATTCTTTCTCTATCTTTGTTATTAAATTCTTAAGTTTTGTTTCATTCCATGTAACTATGTCTGGTATACCTTTCAGTTTTTATTTCATCTTTTAGGTCTTAAACTATGTAGACAATACAATACTTATACATGTGAGTCTGGTTTACTTCACTTATGAGTATAGTATCAAGTAGCATCCAATTACATACAAAAGCTTTGAGTATATTTTTCTTTATAACCAAATTTTATTTATTTATTTTTTGGTGGATCCAGGGATTGAACTCAGGCCCTTGAGCTTGCCAGGGAAAAGCTTATTCTACTGAGCCATCTCCCTGGCCCCATTATAACTAAATTGTATAAAAATACAAATAATTTTTATCCTTTCCTCAGGTACAGAATATTTTGGTTGTTTCCAAGGTTTGGCTATCACAAATTCTGGTGCTATAAGCATGCACACATATACGTCACTTATATGATGTTTGTAGTTCTTTGGGATAATCCTCAGAAGGGAGATAGCTGCATTGAATGAGATTATGAATCTCAGTTTTTTAAGGAGTCTCCACATTCATTTCCTTAATGGGTGTACCAGTCTACATTCCCCCCAGCAGTGGAGAAGGCTTCCTTCATCCCCATAGGCTCTCCCACATTTGTTCTTGGTTGATTTCTTTATGATAGCCATTCTTTCTGGGGTGAGATGGTATCTCAGTGTTGTTCTAATTTGTATTTCTCAAATGACTAGTGGTGTTGTGCAGATTTTCATGTATTTATTAGCTTCTAGAATTTCTTCACCTGAGAAGTGTCTGTTCAACGTGAATGTTCATTTCTGGATTGGCTCCATAAATTTTGGCACCCTGATACTTTTTGGTTCTTTATAAATTCTTGAAAGCAATCTTAGTTTCTTTACAAAGTTTAGAAAGCAGATCTTAGTCTGCGTGCCTATTTGCTAAGATTTTTTTCAAACTTTGTGGGCTGACTTTTCACTCTGCTGGTAATTTATTTTGACATGTAAAATAGGAGGAGGTGCCATCTGTTAATTCTTTCAGGTATTTCCTGTGCAGTTTGATTTTTGTTCATGAACTGTGTACCTGCCACTATGTCTATAAGATGTTCACCTACATTTTCTTCCAGAAGATTTAGTGTTTCTATTCTAAAGTTTAGATCTCTAATTCATTTTGACTTTAGTTTAAGTTTTTGTTATGCAGAGATTCAGTTTTCACAAAACCATTTTTTAAAGAGGCTATCTTCTTTCCAATGAATATATTTGGCTCCTTTGTCCAAGATAGGATGGCTGAGTGTGTTTATAGTCGTACATGTATCTTCTAATCTACTCTGTTGATTCTCAGGTCAATATTTTTTGCCATTACCTTGCTGATTTTATCACAGTATCTTTGTAGTATAATTTCAAGACAGGAATTGTAAGGCCTCCTGCCTTGACTTTCTTGCTCAGTATTGCCTTTACTATTCTAGGTGTATTATGGTTCCCAATAAATTTTAGGAATGATTTCTCGAGGTATGTGAGGTATGTTGGTGGTATTTTGATAGAGATTTCATTAAAATTTGTAACAATTTTCAGAGTATGGCATCTTCATAATATTGGATCTTCCTATCCATGAGCAAGGAATATCTTTCCATTTTCTGAAATACTCTACAATCTCTTTTTTTTTCAGAATAATGTAATTTTCACTGAATAGATCTTTTACTTCTTTGGTTAGATTAATTCCTAATTATTTCATTTTTTTTTTTTTAGTATATGACTATTTTATTTATTTTTTTTCCATTTATTTTTATTTTATTGAAATACAAATGTCAATCAGACAGTTTCAAAACACCATAACCATACAGAGTCGATGAAGTAATACATTGCAAACTGTTTTCATAATGTTTTGGTATTGTACAAGGTGCATACATGATATTTACAGGTATTTATGTAGCTGAATTATATCACAGATTCAATAATTATTTACCTAGTGGATGACCATAGCACTAAAAGCCGACATAATATCCTGTCCCACCACCAATAGTGCAGATCTTGCCTCTCATATAATTATGTAGAAGCACAGCGTTATCTAACCCAACTGTACTGTCTATACACACACAGGATGATTTTT
>PVKA01027478.1:0-21644 GCA_004027165.1 Ctenomys sociabilis
AAAAAAAAAAAAAAAGAATATAGAACTCCAGATAACATCAACCCAATTAAAACCCCTCCCAGACATGCAATAATCAAGATCCCAAAAATTCATCACAGGAACAGTATAATAAAAGCTGCTAAAGAAAAGAAACAGATCACATTTAAAGGAAAACCCATCAGAATAACAGCATATTTCTCTTCACAGACCATCAAGTCAAGAAGAGCATGGAGCAAAGTACTTCAAGTCTTGCAAGAAAATGAATTCCAACCCAGACTGATATACCCCGCAAAACTCTTCCAAGTTTAATGGAGAAGTGAAACATTTCCATGACAAAGAACAATTTAAAAATTTCAGATGACAAAACCAACCCTACACAGACTACTAAAAGATATTCTAGACAGGGATCAAAATGACCACAACTCCACGAATAAGAATGGAAAGAACCTACCAATTAGGGCAAACATTTAAACAGGAGAAAAATAAATAACCAACAGCAGGAAAATAACATGTCAAAGATAAGTCAATACCTCTCAGTAATAACCATCAATGTGAATAGACTCAATTCACCAATTAAAATAAATAGACTTGCTGTTATGGTTTGTGTCTAGCTGCCCCCCCCCAAGCTTCATGCAGTCATACGGCCAAATATTGAGGCAGTGGCATGATTGTTATTGGGGGATTTTAGTCAGATTTATGTTGATAATTAAGAGCAAAGAGCCCAGGAGGATGGTTTAAAATGTGAGTTTGGCAAGAAGGGAATCTCCAATAAAGCTGTGGACTGCAAAGACAGAGCTGAGAGGATCTCCACTGCCAAGAAGGAAAAGAGAATTGAAGGGATGGCCTGAGGGCATCACTGAAGGCAGAAGGCCTACACCCTTTGCAGCTTCAGAGTTGCAAAGGTCAGGGACTTTGCCCTGAGGAAAAAGACACTAGATCTCAAGCTCCAGAATGATAGTAGTGGCCACACTAGGTTCCAGAATGACACTGGCATGGAGAATTTGCTCAGTGCTCAGTGAGCTAGGCACTTAGCCCCTACAGACAAGAGAGAAGGAAGCCTGGCTACTGCTCCAGCTGGCAGCAGACCTCAGCATGATTCACATAGCATTGGTTTTAGGCACATTCAGAATGCAGGAGTTGTGAGGTTAAGAAGGCTTCCACCTCGATTTTAGAAGAAGGCCTTGGAGGGCAGGTAGTGTGAAAAGCTGTGTGTGAGAAGCCTATTCAGTGGAAACCCCAGAAGTCTGGAAAATTCAGGAACATGGATAACCTAAGGGACACTGCAGCAGGGAGCAAAGTGCCCATGAGAGAGAAGCCATGGGAGCTATCCCCAAGAGTGCCATATGGAGCTCACAATTTGCCAGATTGTTTCAGATATTCCACAAGTACATACAGGATTGAATGTTTTCCTGCTGTGTGTACCTTTTGGAGTGGTAATGTTTGTCTTGTGCACTGAATGTCAGAAGTCTCTAACTTTTCTTTTGTAGGGAGCGGCTCACAGCTAAGAGTTTGCCTTAGATTTTGGAGGAGAATTGGGACTAGAGTTTTCAGCAATACTGAAACTGAACTTTGGCAACTTTTAGAGATGGAAAAAAATGCCATTTGCACAAAGGGATGTGCATGAGACTTTGGGGGTCCAGGAGTGTAATGTTATGGTTTGTGTCTAGCTGTCTCCCCAAAGCTTCATGCAGTCATAGGGCGAGGACTTGTGGAGTTTGAGATTAACTCAAATCCATTGGGATAATGGGTCTTAGTACTGCTGGGATCACTGCTGTGAGCACTTCCCCTAGACTGGTGCAGATAGCCTGAATGCAACTTAACACAGACAGACTTCCTCTCTGTTGTCATTGTTGCAGCTATGCTTTCCTTGGCTCCTTTTGCTTTTGCTTCCACCACGAACAGCTGTCCTTTGCCATGTGCTACTCTGCTGGAGCTCCATACTTGGAGCCATCCAAGTACGGACTGAAAGCTCTAGTGATTGTGAGCTAAATAAACCTTTCCTTCCTTCATTTTAGGTGTCAGGTATTTGTTCTAGCAATGAGAGAAGAGTAACTGAGACACAGGCAGAGTGGATTAGGAAGCAAAATATATGCTACATACAAGAAACACCCTCACTTGTAAAGAAATTCACAGGCTGAAAGTCAAAGGATGAAAAATAATACTATACACCCCAAGACTTCAGAAAAAATCAGGGGTAGCAATGTTGTTCACATACAATCTGAAGTTCAAACCAAGAATGATAAAAATAAATAAAGGCCACTATGTACTGGTTAGGGGAAAACTAAAGAGGAAGAGGTAACAGTCATAAATATGTATGCACCAAATACAAGAGTATTTGGTAACTATATAAGACAAATGGACATGGAAAACCCTAATATCCAATACCATAATCTTAACAGGAGACTTTAAGACCCCTTATCTTAGCAAAGAAGTAGCAGAATTGAACCAGAGCTTGGAACAAATGGATGTAGTGGACATATAGAGTGTTCTACCCAACCACAGCTGAATACACATTCTTTTCAGCTGCACATGTGTCATTTTCTAAAATAGACCACATACTAGTCTATCGGTCATGCTTAAGTATATACAAGAGAACAGAAATTGTCCTATGCATATTACCTGACCACAGTGCAATGAAACTGGAAATAAACGAGACAAGAAAACAGAAAAACCCCATAAATACATGGAAATTAAGCAACACCCTACTCAGCAACCGATGGGTCGCAGATGAAATTAAACGAGAAATTACAATGTATAATTCAATGAAAATTCAAGCACAACTCACTGGAATCTGTGAGATGCAATGAAAGCAGTTCTTAGAGGGAAACTTATATCCTTAAACTTACACATTAGGAAAAAAGAAAGAGAACAAATAACCCCCTACTGCTGCACCTCAAGTGTCTAGAAAAAGAAAAGCAAACCCAGCCCAAAGCCCAAAGATGGGAGGAAAAAATAAATATCAGAGCAGAAATTAATGCAATTGAGATTAAGTAATCAATACAAGAATTAATGAATCAAAAAGAAGGTACTTTGAAAGATTAAATAAAATTGATAAGCCCCTCAACAAAAAGAGGAAAGAAAAAACTCAAATTCAAGCAATAAGGAATGTAAATAGCAAAATTACTATAGCCCCTGTGGAATTCAGAAAATCACCAATAGCTACTTGGAAAATCTTTACTGTCAAAGAATTGAACACAGAAGAAATGGACAGATACCTCGAAAGGTGCAAATTAGCAAAACTGAATCAAAAAGATATAAGAACTCTCAAAAATCCAATATCAGTCAATGAAATATGAGATGTAATAAACAAAACTTACTAACAAAGAAAATTTCAGATCCTGATGGATTCACAGCTGAATTCTACAAGAAATTTGCAGAAGATAAAATCCCAATACTTGTCAAACTCTTCAAAAAAATTGAAAAGGAAGCAATACTCCCAAAATCATTCCTGGAGGCAGGTATCATACTGCTACAGAAAGCCAGATAAAGATTCAACTAAAAAAGAGAATTACAGGCCAATCTCCCTCATGAACATAGATGCAAAATCCTCACCAAAATCCTAGCAGATAAAATACAGTAAATCATTAAGAATATGCACTATAATTAAGTAGTATTCATCCCAAGGATTAATACATAGTTTTATACACACAAATTTATAAATGCAATACATTGTATCAATAGAACCAAATCCAAAAACCACACGATCATCTCAGTTAATGCAGAAAAGGCTTTTTACAAAGTCCAACACTCATTCATGATCAAAGTCCTAAAGAAAATTGGAACAAATGACCTTTACCTCAATCTCCTAAAAGCCCTCTATGACAGTCCAACTTCTGACATAATTCTAAATGGAAAAAACTGAAATCTCTTACTCTAAGATCTGGTACAAGACATGTCCTCTATCACCCCTCCTATTTAATATAGTTCTGGAATCATTACCTAGAGCTACTAGACAAGAGAGTGGAAAAAAAGGAATAAAAATAGATAAAGAAGTTAAACTATCATTATTGAAGATGACATGATACTCTCCTTGCAAGACCCCAAAAACTCAATCAAGAAGCTACTAGAATTAATAAACAAATTCAGTAACATGACAGGATACAAAGTCAGTACCCCAAAATCAATAGCATTGATCTATACAGATAACAAATACACTGAGAGAGTAATTATAGAAACCATACAATATACAATACAATCGTGGAAAATGAAATATTGAGGAATGAATCTAACCAAAGAAGTAAATGATTGATCCAATGAAAATTACAGTCCTTTGAAAATAACAGATCATAGAGGATTTCAGAAAAATGAAGATATTCCTTGTTCCTGGATAGGAAGAAATCACATTGTGAAGATGGCCATAGTGCCAAAATTGTTATACAGATTTAGTGTAATCCCTATCAAAATGTCACCAATGTGCCTCACAGACCTAGAGAAATCATTCCTAAAATTTATTTGGAACCAGAAAAGACCTAAAATAGCAAAAACAATTCACTACAACAGGAAGCATTACAATCCTTAACTTGAAATTATGCTACAAGGCTACTGTGATAAAATCAGCATAGTACTGGGAAAAAAGTAGACCTGAGGATCAATGGAATAGATTAGAAGATGCAGGTGCAAGTACTCCCATACTCAGCCATCTTATCTTTGACAAAGGGGCCAAACATGCTTACTGGAAGAAAGATAACCTCTTTAAAAATGGTGCTGGAAAAACTGGCTCTCTACATGCTGAAAACTGAAACTATACCCAGGTCTATTACCATGCACTAAACTGAAGTCAAAATCAATTAAGGATATAAACATTAAAACAGAAACACTAAATCTCCTGGAAAAGAAAGTAGGTGGAAATCTTGAAGACATGGGGGTAGGTAAATATTTCATGAACAGAAGTCAAACTACATGGGTGATACTTGAAAGGCTTAACAACTGGGACCTCCTCTTATTGAGGAGTTTTTGCATGTCAAAAAAAATTACCAACAGAGTGAAAAGATAACCCACAAATTTCAAAAAATCTTAACTAATAATCACCCAAACAAAGGTCTTCTATTTCAAATTTGTAAAGAACTAAAAAACATTAAGGCCCCAAAATATAAAGACCCAATCCAGAAATGGACATCCAATATGAACACACATTTTTCAGAGAAAGAAATACAAGAGTCAAATAAATACATGAAAAAATGGTCCTCATTACTAGCCATTTGTGAAATGCAAATTAAATCAACACTGAGATACCTTCTTATCCCAGAAAGAATGGCTATCATAAAGAAATCAATCAACAACAAATATTGGAGAGGCTGTGGGGCAAAAAGGAATCTTTTGTCACTGCTGGTGGAAATATAGACTGGTGCAACCATTATGGAAATCAGTGTGGACACTCCTCAAAAAACTAGGACTGGAAATCCCATTCAGTCCAGGTATTCTGCTTCTGGTAATTTCCCCAAAATAACAGAAAACATCATATTATACAATTATATATGTGTGCTTATGTATATAGCAGCATAATTTGTGATAGCCAAATCTTGAAAACAACCTAAATGCCTGTCACCAGAAGAATGGTTGAAAAAGATGTGGTATTTTTTATACAGTGAAGTATTAATAAGTTATAAAGAAAAATAAACTCAAAGTATGTAAGTGGATGCAACTTGAAGCTGTTATTTATTTCACTTCAGTGAAATAAATCAGACCCATATATGTAAACATAATATTTTCTCCCTAGTTTAACAACTCAAAAGAAGAAATAAAAATCAAAAGGTATAATGGAGTTAAACTGAAATAGAGAACTTAAGAATTAAACACCCAAGAGAGAGAGAAAGAGAGAGAGGAGAAAAGTTAGGAAACATGGTAGAGGCGAAACCATACATTTATATAAACAACATGGTTAAGACAATGGTCCTAAGAATCTCCATCAAATCCTAAGAATTTCCAGCAGCTAATGGATAGAATCTCACCCTGACTAACTCTATATGCTTATATCCATGAAATAAGCAACTTCATTGAGGACAGCAATGTGTAATACTAAAACCATGCTTGAAATACTTTTCATTTTGGTCTTCTAAATGTGCATTGTTTCTAATGTCATATCAATTATTGCTATACTCTCTTTAATGTGAATGTTTGTTTAAAAAAAGGTAATAAAAGAAAATGTGAAACAAGAAAAATAATTGTCATAGGATTGTCCTGCTACAATGTTGTATACAGTTTGATTTCTAAATTTCTGTGTGACACTGTGTCATTGCTTTTTAACATTCTATAGGGATTTAAAGTTTAGAATATCCATGGTTGTTGGAAAATAGCAGTTCCATTTTACGTCTGATTGACATTCAGACAGACAGTGGTGTTAAGCTTAACTGCCTCTGTTACAGATTCATAATATCATTAAATTTCTCTTCTGGATGCTTAACAAGTAAAGTTTGCAGACTAAAAATTCGAGAGATAGATGGGCTAAAAGCATTGTCAACATTTTGGCCCTAGCCCTTCAAGGTCAGGGAGGACTCAGGACGTACAAGAACCTCTGCTGTGAGAGCCTATAACTCAGGGGTGATCAAGGAGAGTACATGGCCACAGAGCAAAGTGATCAATGATGTAAAATGTGCCTAAGGAGAGAAAAAATTCCCTCAGTCTCTCCCAGAGAGCTAACTGGTCAAGCAATGGCCTTGACTAATTCAGATGGCTGACACTGACAAAAGATCTACAAAGTGTTGTACATGGTTCTAGGGTAAATACTGAGATTTGACTGTTCTTATCAGACAGCAACAGTTACAGTTATGTAGGTCTTGCTTCAACTTAGTCTTAACCATCCAGCAGGGAAGTGTAACCACAAGGTCTAAAAAGTAATGTTATATTCATATGTTAAGCTGTAAAAGACTCAAGTCAACAACTTCTGACAAATACCAATCCTGCTGGACTACTGAACAATATTGGGCTATTTTTTCTGAATTCAAGTCCCTACAATCTTTTGACTGGCATCAAGAATGAAAAAGTCCTTTAAAGACTTCTCCAAATACAGCTTCTCTAACTGCAATGAACACCCACCACTGACAAAACAAAACAATAAAGGGGATATGTTTGGAACCACAGAAGCTAGGAAATTGATTAAGTGTGTGTAGGTGGGGCTAGGCCTCCAAGCCTAAAGCAAACAAGCTACTTCAGTCCTATGATAAAGACCCCATCTGATTAAGGTCAGCTATTAGTCATTAGGCAACCTTGTGTCATATATTTCTAACTTTTCAAAAGCATACATAAGGAACTGTTTTGTTGTGAAAAACATATGTGTATACACAAGATAGTTAGGATAGATGTACAGCTACTTTCTCTCTATTGAGGAGAGTCCATAATGGCAATCCAAATGGCTGGCACTGACAAAAGATCTACAAGGTGCTGGTAAGTATACATAACTAGAGAACATACTCGTAAAATATCGTGTCCATATTTTGTCCTCTGAATAATTATTACAGAGGCAACGCACAATGTATTAATTATTGTAACTGTCCTACTAACCTGTTTTGAAACTGTTTCATTGCTATTTCATCTTTTTCTTCATTAAAATGAATTTTAAAAGAATAAAAAAAATCAGGCCCCCCAGATTGAAAGACCCAATCCAAAAGTGGGCATCTGCAATGGATATACACTTTTCAGAGGAAAAAATGCAAATGGCAATACATATATGAGAAAATATTCAACATCATTTTCCATTGAAAAATGCAAATTGAAACAACACTGAGATTACATCTCACCACAGAAATAATGGCTAACATCAAAAGTCATCATATAACAAGTGCTGGAGAGGCTAGGGACCAAAAGGAAACCTTCTGCACTGGTGATGGGAGTGGGGCTGGTACAACCACTATGGAAAGCAGTGTGGAGATTCCTTCAAATAGGATTGGAGATCCCATTCAACCCAGCTAGTTACCTCCTGGATATTTTTCCAGAAGAACTGAAAATCTTGTGCCACAGCAATATATGTGCACCCCTATAGCAGAGCACTTTGTCATAGCTAACTCCTGGAAGCAGTCCAGATGCCCATCAACTGAAGAATGGATAAGGAAGATGTGGTATTTTTACACAATGGAGCATTATTCAGCTATAAAACAGGATAAATTTGACTCTTTTGTTGGTAAATGGATGCAACTAGAGAACATACTCGTAAGTGAAGTAAATGAGACCTGAATGTGCAAACATTGTATTGTCTCCTTAGTGTGAGAATCTGAAAGACAAAAATGGAATCTAATGGGTACAACTGATGCTGGGAAAAGGGAATGAAATTATTCAAAAGCAAAGAGTTACTGACTTGAGGAGGACAGGACAGGGAGTGGGGAAAGAGATTTATCTGTGTGTGTGAGCAAGATGGTTTGTACCACTGTACTGTGGATTTCTGCTGGTCTATGGAAAGAAGCAGTTATACTTTAATTTATTATTCCTTTTTTCAGTTGTTTGTACATTTTCTCTTCTTAATTTCTTTCTTCTTCCAGTTTTACACACATATATCTGGTAATATGAATAACTGGTTGAAAGAGAATACTAAGTATTACAGAAAATACTGTGAAATTCATATTACTTTGTTAAGTGAAAATCTGTATCATTTGTAATTTTTTCTTTTCTGATTCTAATTTGTACTCTCTTTAAAAAGTAAAAAATAAGAAATTGCAATTCTCAAAGAAAAAAAGAAAAATATTACATCTAAAGAAAAATTTAGGGGAAAATATTAACATAAACCAATATTGTTCTCTGAACCATGAATATGTTATCTCTTCTCTTAATGTTTTTCCAGAATATTTAACCATTTTTCATGTATACACTGTGGACCTATCTTACCTGGTTTGTTTATACATGCTTTGGTCTTGGCATGATATTGGCAAAATAATAAATGTGTAAATCATAGGAACACCAGAGAGAGCCAAGGAATAGAACTATAAAATACCCTCAACTAATCTTTGACAAAAGAACAAAACCATTAAAATACAGAAAAGTTAATTTTCTCAATCAATGATGCTGGAACAACTGAATATCTAAAAAAGGGAAAAAATTAAACAGATACCTCATTTTTTTAATCAATATTGACTCAAATTTGACCACAGATATAAGGTGCATAAGTATAAACTTCTAGAAGAAAATTTAGACAATCTTGAGTTTGTGATGAAGTTTTAAATGTACTACAAAAAAAGAAAAAATGAATTGAACTGTCAGGCCGGCCAGGTAGCTCCATGCAATAAAGTGCCTGCTTAGGCAAACGCAGTGGACTGGAGTATAATCCCCATTCTGTTCCCACCCCTGGGGCACGCTGAGACATTGAATGAGACTGGGTGTAGTGGTGGGCCTCTGAAATCCCAGCACTTCAGAAGCTGAAAACAGGAGAATCAGTATGAGTCCAATCTGTGCAGTGAGACCCTGTGAACCCTGTACAAAATACAAAAAGAAGAAGGAGGAGGAGGAGGAGGAGGAGGAGAAGGAGGAGGACTGTCCTCTGCCAGATACTTTAAGAGAATGAAAAGACAAGCCAGACACCAGGAGAAAACATTTGCAAAAAACAAAATGGACAAGTTTGCATCAAAAAGTAGAAATATTGTTAGATTCAACAATAAGAAATGAATGAGTCAACTTAAAAATTAGCACAATGGGGGCCTGCCGGTTATCTCAATTGTTTAAGCACCTGTTTATGCAAATGCAGTCAGGTGCAGGGTACCGTGGTTTGATCCCCAGTTCCACTTGCCTTACCAGACCCACCCTTGAGGCAGCCTGAGCCAGCCAAAATAGATAGATAGATAGATAGATAGATAGATAGATAGATAGATAGATAGATAGATAGATAGATAGTACATGACACAAGCAGTTACCACAGGAGATACCAAATGAGCATATGAAGGGATACTCAAGGTCCTTTGTCACAAGGGAATTTCAAATTAAACAGCAACAACTACACACCTATTAGAATAGCTCAAATACACATATCTAACAATATTCACTGCTAGCAGGAATTCAGAGCTACAGGGATTGTTATTTATTGCTGGTTGTAATGCAAAATGAACGCAGAAGCATTGAAAGGCATTTGACTGTTTATTACAAAACTAAAAATTGTCATACCATATGATCCAGTGATCTTACTATTAAATATTTAGCCAACTAAATTCTAAAAACTGCATGTCCACATGAAAATGTGCATGTGAATGCTCATAGCAGCCTTAGTCATTATCTCCAAGAACTGGAAGCAGCAACAACATCTTCTAATAAATGAATGGATAAACTAGGGAACAGCTACCTAATCTAATGTCACTTAGTGATAAAAAAGAATTAGCTATGAAACTATGTAAAAACACAGCTGAACTTTCAAAGCATATTTTAATTTAAAAGAAATCAGACTGAAATGGCTATATATTATATAATTTCATATATGGCATTCAGGAAAAGCCAAAAGTATAGCACAGGTAAGAAGTCACTGATTGACAGGTTTTCAGCATGGGGTGGGGGTGGGAGCTAGAGATTGAATAGATAAGGTACAAGTGGGTTTTTAAAAGGCTATAAAACTATTCTGTATAATAACATAATGGTGAATATAATAAGCATGTACCAAAATCCAAAAACATGTAATATAAAAATTAAACTTTAGTATATTACATTAAAAAAACAAAGAGATTGGGAATGGAATTTAGACTACAATAAAACAATGTAACTTATTACAAATTTATGATTTCATCTCACTGAAGTGGGTGGGAGAAACAGGGCTGATCTAAGTAACTCCGGAAATGACCAGCATTGATAAAACTAAAGGGAAAACAGATTGCACATGAATACAGTACTCTGGTTGATAGTGTTTCCCACAGGTGTAAACATTAACAATGATGAAGCCACTATCGATAGAGACTGGGGAGTGAATAATTAAGCAGAGGGATGGCAGGTGGTGGGAATCAAGTTTCTCACTGTAGGTGTAGAAAGTTACATGAGGGAGGAGGTTGAAGTGATCGCTGTAATAATGGATTAAATTACAGACATCACTATGAATTTACGTTTTGCTTAACATGGATATACATGGGAAATATAAAAATATTTATAAATGTATGTTTTACACAAAGAAGTATGTGCATGAGAAACATTGCATGCATGCTTCTTCTTGCTCTGCAGCTGTGAGAGTTAAAAAGCAATAATACCCTAATACCAACGATCACCTCATGTGCCCACACAGCCACTTCTATTAGTATTCTCCAATAAAAAGAACTAATTCTCCTTAGAGGAATGGCTGCATCTAAGACTAAAGCAAAGAAATACATAAGACGTGCCTGAATCATCTTGCAGAAAGCTAGAAAGAACTCAGAAGATGCAATAGTTGGAATATGTCAAAAGGAGCGAGAGACAATTGGGAGAACTCACAGTGGCCAAAGCTTGAAAGATCTGAGCAATAAAATAAAATCATACAGTATTAGATTTAAATCCCAAGTATAAATACCCATGAACTGATACTGACATGAATAAATGATTGGACAGATAATAAATCAGAAGGATAGTTTGAATACTTATGCAGATACTCTATTTTTAAGTAAGTAGAGCAAAATTCATTCTTTAGGTGCAGTTTTGCACACAGACTATCTTCCAAAGATTGTAGTTTAGGCATAATTTTACAGTGGAGAAACTAGACAAACACTAGTCAAGCCAGGTGATCATATTTACATTACAATAAGTCACATTGATAGTAAGTACTCTTGTTGTGATTATGAAAAAAAAAGCATTTCATGTATGTGTTCACTTTCCTCAAATATATAACCCAAGCCAAATCAGTACAAAAACATGACAAACCCTACTTGAGGGACAACTATGAAGTATTCCCCAAGACTCTAAAGATGACTGAAACAAGGACTATTTTGGAAACTGTCAGAATGAGAGGCATCTATGGAGACATGACTATAGGATGTCATTGTCCTGATGCATCCTGGGTGCAGTTCCGGAACAGAAGAAGGATATCAGTGGAAAAGCAAGGAAATGCGAATGATGTATAGACTTTAATGATGTATCGTTATTGGGTGATTAACTGTGCGAAGCACCTCATATTAATGGGAATTTTTAATAATAGGGCAATAAAGAATTATACATAAAAATTCTTTGTAATATTCTTATAATAATTTTTTCCACAAATCTTTTTTTATTGTCATTGTTGGTACTGAGAACTGAACTCAGGACTTTGTGTTTGTGAGGCAGGCACTGTGCCACTGAGCTACATCACCAGCCCTTCCATGAATCTTTAACTACTCTAAAATTAAAATCTTGTTTTTAAAAATTCAAAATATTGAGTGTACAGTATATAGATACTAAAGAAACAGTGTTGGAATGGGCTTTGCTAAGTTGGATATAAAACTGTATAATTTCCAATATGAAAATAAAATTATGATCCTGGTATTATGTTTTACTTGGCAGAAATCATCTGCAGCATATTAATCTTCTGCATGTTAATACATAGTGCCATAGAATCTGATCTCTAATCAATAGAAACATTAAATCAAGCAAAAGTGCATTCTCATTGAGCAAAGCTTGGCAAAGTTTCCTTAAAGATCTAGACAGCAGATATTATAGGCTTGCATGCCACTTCGTGCTGAAACTGCTCAAATATCCTGTTACAGCATGAAAGCCATGAGTATATAAATGAATGTGGATGTGTTCCAAAAAGACCTTTAAAAAACATAGGCTAAACTTTCACGACTTCTGCTCTAGAATACTAAATAATCTTCAATCGCATGTCAAACAATACTCCATTATACCTCAGAAATGACTTGTTATATAAACTGTTTGCCATTTTTCTAAGCTTGGGTACATTTTCTCACCAGTCCCCAACTAATGACCTTCAGAACTGAGTACGGTAAATCACTTGTTATTCCTGTTTTTTCCCATGATGCTTTACGTCTGGTCACTGTCATTCACAGGAGTTCTGTCTGGGGCCAATGCTGAGTGCCTTCACCTATACTTGAGAGCATCCTAACTCCAGACGTGACTTGGCTGGGACATGCCTGACCCATCCATGTCTGAGACCAGCTATGGCTATCAGCCTTTCCCTAGGAGAGAATTAGAAGCCTTTCAAAAACAGTTCTGTCCTCTTGTTTTTGTTTGTTTTAGGACAGCCCTGCATATATTCTTGAATCTGTCCTTTTAGAAGGAAGTGTCTAGACTGTCTTTAAGATCAAGTAGAGTTTTTTCTTCATAGGATTTCTTTTTTTTTAACCTCTCCTTCTCAGGATGGGCCATCCTAAATTCTCATTATAATAAGTCTTCATGCTTTAAAGCAGTTCTAGATCTAAGGGTTAAAAATATGAGCCCTGTTGCCCTAACATATACTGATATAAAAGAAGAGTTTCTGACCTCCAAGAGCCTCCTAAGCAACATTACTGAAAGATGAATCCCCTCTTCACTTTTTTTAATCCAGGGATTTCCTGTTCTGTCTTGGAATCCTTGGCAATCCTTTGAAGTAATAATTTTCCTCCTCCTATATCTGCACTTCGTTGCTGTTCTCTGATCCACAGAGTAGTGTTTCTACCCAAATGCTACCTTGTATTTGTTACCACTGCTTTTTAATGTTTCTGTTTTCTTTTTTCTCCTACTTTTACAGTGTAACTAAACAGGTAAAACAAGGTAGGCAAAACACTGAGCTGTCAGGTATTAAGACTAAAAATCTGTTAATCTTTGACAATTTGCCATCTGATATTTAGAGGAAAGATTAAAGGGTGAAAGGAAGAAAAGACAGAGATGGCAGGTCTCAGAGTCAGCTTATGGTTAGAGCTTCTATTTTTGGAGCAATTAAGCCTTGGCCCTGAGCTTGTAAACTCCATTGAGAAAAATACAGTTGCTATAGTTAGATAGAACCATTTTCTTTAGAAGCCAATAGGGAATATGTCTGTCCCTTCCCAGGCCCTACTTTCCCTAGATACTGAGTGTTTGCACATTCCTCAAGTCTCAACCATAAAAAACAAGAAATACCTAGGCATCAATATAACAAAGGAAGTAAGGGATTTCTATATGCAAAACTGCAGTACTCTGAAAAAGGAGATTGAAGAGAATATAGTGAAATATATTTATGTATGTGTATATATATGTATATGTACATATATATATGTATATATGTAAATATAAAATATATTTATGTATGTGAAATATAAGTATATAGTGAAAAATAAATATGGTGAAAATGGTCATACTTTCAAAATTTTATATAGATAAATGTAATTCTTTTTTTGTTGTTTGTTTTGTTTTTTGTACCAGAAATCAAACTCAGGACCATGCATTTGCCATGCAAGTGGTTTTTTTGTTTGTTTGTTTGTTTTCAGAACCAGGAATTTGAACTCAGGACCTTGCACTTGCCAGGGAAGTGCTTATTCCACTGAGCCATCTCCCCAGCCCTGCAAGTGCTTTTTAGTGCAATTCTGATCAAAATTCCAGCAGCATATCTCACAGTGTTAGAGATAACATTCCTAAAATTCACTTGGGAACAAAGACCTGGAATAGCAAAAGCAATTCTGGGCAACCAAAGAAAGGCAGGAGGCATCACAGTCCCAGACTTGAAATTATACTACAAAGCTACTATGATAAAACAGTGTAGTAGCTGCAGAAAAATAGACCTGAGGACCAATAGAATAGACTAGAAGATGCAGAAACAACTCCAGACATACATAGACATCTTGTCTATGACAAATACACCAAACGCATCCACTGGAAGAAAGATATCCTCTTCGATAAGCAGTGCTGTAAAAACTGGCTTTCCATATGCCAAAAATTAAAACTAGGCCCATATCTTTTATCCTGAGCTAAACTAAAATCAAAATGGATCAAAGATATAAATATTAAAATAAAAACACTAAATTTGCTAAGAGATAGAGTAGGTAGAACTCTTGGAGACATTTGTGTAGGCAAAGTCTTTATGAGTAAAACCCAAACTGCAAGAGAAATATTACACATAATCAACACCTAATATCTCTTCTTATTAAAACGCTTTGCACACCAACAGAGTAAAGAGATAACCGGCAGTGGGGAAGAAATTTTTTGCCAGCTTCTTCTCAAAGAACTAATACAAGAAAAAATAATGTTCAACATCATTGATCATTTGAGAAATGCAAATTAAAACAATATTTCATCACATTCCAGAAGAAATGGCTAACACCAAGAAGTCAACAATAACAAATGCTGGCAAGGCTGTGGGGAAAACAGAATCCTTCTCCAGTGTTGGTTGGGAGTGTAGACTGGTACAACCATTGTGGAAGTCAGTGTAGAGATTCCTCAAAAAACCAGGACTACAAGTTCCAATTGACTCAGCTATTCCCCTTCTTGTTATCTTTCAAGAAAATTAAAAGCATCCTACTACAGTGATACATGCAGATCCATGTTTATAGCTACACATTTCATAATAGCTACATCTTGGAAACAGCCCAAATTCCCACTGACTGATTATGGATAAAGATGTGGTTTTCTTACACAATGGAGTGTACCATTCTTTCACAAACAAGGGTAATATGGAGACATTTTTAGGTAAATGGATAACACTTTGAAGTGATATTCTTAAGTGGAATAAATCAGACACTCATATGTAAACACCACATTGTTTCTGTGAGAAACTAAAAGCGTAAATAAGGACCAAATGTATAATAGATATTGTGAACATGTGAGAAGAAAATGTCCAAATAAGAAGAAAAAATAGGTAGTGGGGAGGGGAGAAGGAAAGAAAACAAAAAAAAAAAGTTGAGAAAAGAAAAAAATGGAAACGAAGCTTTTGTAAATAGGGAGTGGAAGAGGCATAGAAGAGAGGGTAGAGGAATACAGAAAAGTTATATCATGCACAGATACAAACTCCCTGTAATCAATGTAATTATGTGTACTAATTATTTTATTTTCATTTGTGTATTTGGTTCAAGGTCTCACTATGAAGGTTGGACTTGTAGTGATCCTCCTGTTTTCAGCCTCTCTAGCACCAGGATTATAGATGTGCACCACCACTTCCGGATTCTGTCACTGGCTCAGTGTGCCCTGGGGAAAGGCCTGGGTGGCATGCAGGACCCAGAATCAATCCCTGGTCCCTGTGCTTGCCCAAGCAGGTGCTTAATCCACTGAGCTATCTTGACAGCCCTGCACCAATAAATTTAATTAAAAACACCTCTAATATTGTACAAGTAAACTAGCATGGCCTGACACTTATACACCTCAAGACCCTACATATATACCTGTGCATAGTACCTACATGACTCTTGAACTGTTTGCATCTGTGCTTCTACACTGTTTATGCCTCAAGAGCTGAGACCAGTCTGTATCACTACTGTGTCCCCTGCACTCATAGCAGCCTGCCTGACACATAGTGGAGACTAGCATGCTATTTGTCCAATTGTTCATTGAACTAAAATGAACTGAACAATTCAATATAATATTGAAATTTTAAATATAGCATTATAGTTCATTCAAATAATTCTAATTTAATCAGTACATATTTTCAATATCTTAATTCATGTTATCTTTTAACATAAATGATACCAGTGTCTACACAAATTTGTATACTCCCTAGACAGAATTCATCTGTAGCTGAAGAGTTTATGACTAAACTTGTTTGTTGTGATGCTAGCTTACTTTACCTATGCTTCCCAAGAAATGACAAAAGGAAGATATCTGGTAAAAGTTTTACAAAGTGTTTAAGCTTCCTTTTATTGTCTTGATGCAGAAAATTGCTGAAAGCTACCCTGGGATTTTTGAAGACATAAATACAGCTCACAAAATATCCTGGAATTCCCTTGGAAGAAATTGTGTTTAAAGAGAATGTGGCTCATTAACTATGATGATGGATCAAAGAGAGATGGACATATAAACATTTTTATAGCAAGAGCTCTGAACTCAAGTAAATGATGCGTGGACTAGGTGGGCATGGTACAAAAATATTTGTACAGTATGTGAGGGAAAAGATGAAATTTGAGAAAATATATGAGACTAAGGAAGTATTTCCCTAACACTTAGGACTTGACCTCCAGTAAGAAGGAAATTTCATGTTATGATCTATGATAGTGCATACATATATGTGCAAGTACATTATGTGTAATTGAAATTAAACAATTCTTGTTCTCATGTTTTTCTTTTATTTTCTATTATATTTCATTTCAATTAAAATGCTTAGTTAAGCTGTAATTTTCACAATCATTTTCTCAATAGGAAATCATGAAGATTTTCCAATTACAGAATACATAAAAGATTTATTTTAAAAAATTAATTACTCATGGAACTCTCACATACTCACCATTTAGTTTCAAAAATTCTAAGTTTCAAGCACCTGACTACTAAAATTTTCACATACATATTAAAAACTAGAATTCAGTATAATATCATTTTCTTTTAAGGTAAAATTTACACATAATTAAATGTATAAATTTAACTATGTATTAGTTCCTTAGGGCTGTCATAATTGATAATTAAAAATTGAATGGCTTTTTCAAGACATTTACTCTCACCCAGTTTGAAGGCAGAAGTCTGAAATTAAAGTGTTAGTTACGTTGGTTTCCCTGGCAGCTCTGAGGTAGAATCTGGGTCATGCCTTCCTCTTGGCCAGTGATCCTTAGCACTCCCTTGTTCACAGGTGGGTCACTGTGACATATGGAGTCATCCCTGGATCTTCATGTTGTTTTTGATAATGACACTAGTCATTGGATTAAGGGCCCAACTTAATCCAGTATTACTTCATCTAAGGTCAACTACCTTGTAAAGACTATATTTCTAAGTACAGTGGTGATCCCTGATCCTAAGAGGCAGAACGTTAAAATGACTGTTTGGCGAGCATAGTTCAACCCATAACAAAGTATATAACCCATTCTGTGAAACTGCACAAATACATAAACTTGTGTGCCTGAAATTATGTATCTAGAATATTATCTTCATCCTGGAAAGCTCTCAGACAATTCCTTCTTCACTTTCCCAGAGAAAAACCATTATCTACATTTTCACTCTAGGTTGGTTTTGCTTGTTCTAGGTCTTCATCTAAGAGATATCACATAACATATAACTGATCTTTTACTCAACATAGGTTTGAGATGCATCTGTGTTGTGGCTTATATAAACAGTATATTCCTTACTGCCAATATTTTGTCAGATCGCTATGCCATAGTTTGTTTACCCATTACCCTATTGCTAGAGATCAATTCTATTTACAGGTATGGGAGTTATAAATAAAACAGCTAAGAATACTGTCAAACAAGACAAAATGATTTCATTTCTCTTTGTACTAAATTAACTTTCTATTGGTGATATAACAAATGACCATTAATTTAGCAATTTCAACAATATAAATGTGTCCTCTTATAGTTGTGTAGGTCAAAAATAAAACAAGGGCCTCACTGTGCTAAATGCAAGGTGTCAGCAGGGGAAGTGTTCCTTTCTGGAAGCTCTAAGGAAGAATTCATTTTCTTGCCTATCCCAGCTTCTGAGAGCTACCCACATCCCTACTGGGTAGCCCTCATCCTCCATTTCCAATTTGCAACTTTCTGCCCTTTCTTCTATAATCATATTTTTTTCATACTCTTTGGTTTTGTCTTTTTTCTACTTTTTTTTTGAGTGTGTGTGTGTGTGTGTGTGTGTGTGTGTGTGTGTGTGTATGTGGCTGGCTTAGCCTGGGGGGGAGAGGCTGGCACAGCATGTGGTACTGGAGGTTGAACCATGGTCCCTGAACTTTGCCTAAGCTTGCCTAAGCAGGTGCTTCAGATTGGTTAGCTATCTCATCAGCCTCTTTTCCACATTTAAAGATCCTATAATTACACTGGGCCAACCCAGACAATTCAGAACAATTCATCTATTTTAAGGTCAGGTAATTACGAACCTTGATTCCACCAGCAACCTTGTTAAGGTTCATATCTAGAATACCAACCCTCTAAAACAATAAAAATCTCCTGTGCTTAGACATGGAGCTTTTGCAAGGTGGATCACTACACTCATTGGAGGTGTGATCTCCTGGTGAGTTCAGGAGATAGCTGTGCTGTTGGGAGGTAGAGCTTGAGGGGAAGAGGTAAGTCAGTGGGGATGTCACCTGGAAAGGTGTCTTCCACTCTCCAGCTTGTCCTTTCTCTGCCTGCTTTCTGGTCATCACAAAAGTTGAACAGCTTTTGTCTGCTAAGGTCCCCTCCCCCTTGCCTTCCTGCCTTGAAGCCCACCAACCATAGACTGTAACTGTGCATGAAAACAAACCTCTTCTTAACTGTGGGTGTCATAATTTACTTGTCCCAGCAAGAAAGGAAGTATCTAATACAAACTTTAATTCTCCTTTGCCACATGACACAGTTCCAGAGATTAGGACATAGGCATTGTTAGGGACCACTGTTCTGCCTACTGCATATTCGAGAGCAGAATTACTGGTCATGGGCAGGATTTACCCATGTTCAATTTCTTTATTATAATTTTCTTTTATTTTAAAGAGTAAAAACAAATGCAAAAGAAAAAGCAAAGACAGAAGCAGGGTAACATGTAACAACACATACATTACAGATTTTCAAAACAAGAATATCTGATTAACAGCGATTGGTATGTTATCTGTTTTTATTGTCAAATCTGTTGTGCCAATTAACAGATGCCATATGGCCTATGTCGAATTTTTAAGAGAATCTTTCAAACTCAAAGAGGTTGTAAGATTCTCCATTCTCACAACACTATGTGATTCTTTTGCCTGTGTCACCTCCTTGCCAACATTTGATGCTGACCATCATGGTCATTTTAGTAACTATGAGAGGTATCAATATTTTTGCAATGCTGATGAATGAGGGCTTCTTTCTTTGTGTGTTGGCCATCGATGTGTCTTCATCGTGAAGTTTTCCCCCCAGTCTTTACCCACTTTTACTACATTGTTTGCCATTTTATCACTGAATTATGGGAGGTCTTTTTATACTCTGGACATTGGCTTTCCTTTTAATATACACTTTTCTAATATTTTCTGACAGTCTGCAATTTGTCTACTCACCTTTTAATAATACACTTGATAAACAGGATTCATGAATTTTTTCTTTTGTGGTTTTTGCTTTCCACATCCTTATAGAAGCTTTGTAGGCGCAGCCTTGATGTTTTGGATTATTTTCCAATTTCTGTCAGCTTTTATGAATGGTACAAGAGAGAAAGGAGTCAAGGTTTATGTCCTTCTATATGCACATGTAGTAGTTGAATAACATTTGATAAAAGTTTCTTTCATTGGATTAATTTGGTGCTTTGTTGAAAATCCAATGGCTGTGTAAATGAAGATTTATTTTTTGAATTCTTGACTTTGCTTCATTGATCTGTTTGTTTTTCCTTATACAAATAATAAACTATTTTGATTACTGTGACTGAATAATAAATCTTACAATCAAATTGTATTGTCTTTCAGATTTTTTCTTATTCTTCTAGTTTGCCTAGGATCATCTTTGAGCTTCCACATACAGTTAAGAATTACCTTTAACATTTCTTCTAAGAACTTTGGTGACTTACAATTCATGATGAATGAATACATGAAAAAATTAGGGAGGATGAACACCTTAAAAATATTGAGTCTTGAGCCCAGGGAGACAGCTCAGTAGGATAAGCGCTTGCCTAGCAAGCACAGGGCTCTGAGTTCAATCCCTGGTACCACAAAAATAAATAAATAAATAAATAAATAAATAAATAAATAAATAAATAAATAAATAAAATCCTTACTTTCAGTGGTGTCCCAAATTTTCGGATCAAGAAGATTATGGGGCCACAGAGGAAAGTGATCAATGATGTAGAATGTGCCTAAGGAGAGGCGTGTGGAGAGAAAACATTTTCTCAGGCTATCACAGAGAGCAAATTGGTCAAGAATGGCTGTAACTCATCCACATGCCTGACACTGATAAAGGATCTACAAACTGCAGTTCAGCACTTCAGGTTAAATCCTGAGGGGATTTGACTGACCAAAAAGTTACATTTCTTGTTATGTAGGTCAGGCTTTATCTTTATCTTAACCATCCAGCAGAAAAAGTATAAAAATGAAGTCTAAAAAGTAAAGCCATATTAATATGCTGAGCTGTAAAAGGCTCAAGTCAACAACTTCTGACATTGCCAGTCCTATAGATAACCCACTACTATTCTGGACTACCGGACTATATTGGATTATTTTGCTGAATTCACTCACCTACAATATTTAAATGGCAATGGAATGCCCTTCTCTGACAAAACTAAATAAAAAAAGAGGATATAAATGAATGACTATTTTGTGTCTGTATATACAAAATAGAATAGATACACAGCTATTTGCTCTTAATCCAAAGAGAAGATTTGTACTAATAGTGTTTGTACAGGTTATCATGTCTGCATCTTGTACTATGAATAATTACTACAAAGACAATATGCAATGTATTAATTATTATAGCTGCCCTACTCACCTGTTTTGAAACTGTCTCACTGCTATTTGTTTCTCAATAAAATTAATAAACAAAACCGAGTCTTAGACATTGTGATTCTCCATTTATTAGGCTTTACTTCTTATATTGATATTCTAAAGTTTTTAGTGTAGAGATTATGTCCCATATTTTGTTACTAATTCACAAATATTACATGTCTCTCTATTTTTTAAATTTAATTTCCAAATTCTTGCTGAATTTTACTTTTTATATTGATTTTGTATTTTGTAATATGGCTACATTAGTTATGTAGGTCTATTAGAGGTCTCTTAAGCCTTTGGAATTTTGTAATATAGACAA
>PVKA01027479.1:0-30486 GCA_004027165.1 Ctenomys sociabilis
TCAGGTATAAAAAATAAGTAAGCAGCTACACTCTTAATTCACTGATAAGAGATATCTGCTAAAATAATATCTGTAAATATAATATCATGTATGCACCTTGTACAATACCAAAATGTTATGAAAACAGTTTGCAATGTATTAATTTATCAAATCTGTACTGTTAAGGTGTCTTGAAACTGTCTGAGTGACATTTGTACTTCAATAAAATGAAAGGGGAAAAAAACCCCAAAAAAACCCCAAAGAATTCTTTTTTTTAGAAATTATTTCTGCTTTGTGTTCCTCTTTAGCTTTGTGCTGGCGTTTCTTTGCTTGCAACAGTATTAATTCGTATGTTTCAGCTGGAATAGTGGTCCCTGCACTTATTCTGGGTGGACACTGGGTTTTCCCCATATGCTTCTGATTTGATTCATTACTTCAGATGCTATGTATTCAAAATTTTTTTTATTTCAGGCATTAATTCTGGTCTGATTTCCTCTATACCTTGATTCTGTTGTTTCTTTGCATCCACCTCTGTTAATTCATTCATTCCAGCTGAGCTAGTGTCCTCTCCACTTATCAGTGGACTGGAGGCCTGAGATTGCATTTTGCTCCTTGTCTTTGTCATTTTATATAGCACTAACCTCTGACCTTTGGTTTAGAGCTTTGGTTCAGTTACAACCTTAGTGTGTAATGAGATTCAGGTGCCAGTCTATTAAGTTTGAGATTATCCATTTATGCCTGGCGTGGATCTAGCTGTTGTTGTGTTTCTTTTTTGCTGTAGCTCTTCTGGTACAACTGTGAGCCTGTAGTTCCCCTCTGTTGGTTCCCTGGTCCAGGGAGTATTGGAGAGTGCAGAAGCTCTCCCACACACTCACCAGGTCGTGCTTGTGGGGATTGAGTGCAGGAAGAATTGGAAAAATTCTCACTCACTTGTTGGGCTTGGGGGTAGGGACTCCGGGGAGTTGCTGGGCAGGTCAGTTTAGGGTGTCTCAGGCCCATTGCTTGCTTATAAGTCTTGGAGTTGTGGGCTCCAGATGGCATGGAGCTCGCAGGGAGAAGCAAAAGACTCTCCCACATATTCACCGAACCGGGATCATGTGGATTGGGTGCTAGGAGAGTTGGAAAAATTCTCACTCGCTCGGTGGGCTTGGGGGCAGGTTGCACTGTGTGTTCACAAGCTTGCTTTTCTTTTGAATGGCACACAGCAGTAGTGTTCACTGTATTTTTCAATCACAGCTTATAAGGACACTCATAAAAGGCAACTTCCAAATCTGCTTCAGAAAGTGATGGGATACAATGTGTCTTAGTTACTCTTCTCTTGTTGCTGAGACGAAATACCCAGCACTCACAGTTAAAGGGGAAAAGATTTATTTCACTCACAGTCTGTAGATGTCTGATCCATTGGGTCCAAGACAGGGTGGCTTTGCAGAGGAGGGTCCTGCTGGTTCATGGCAGGTAGAAACAAGAAAGTGGACAAGCCTCTTTTGGTCCCTTATATGGTATTCTGGCTACCAAGTAGGGTGGTGTCAAACGAATCAGTGGACTGATTTAGAAATCATCTGCCCTTAATCCTAGTGCCCTTAATCCTAGCATTGCACCATGAATCAATCCCAAGCCCCACCTATGATTATGTGAGGCTTTGAAGGGACATCCACACACAAACATAATTGTGTGTTTGGGGCAAGGGTGAGTATTTCGAGGGGGATTAATAACAATGCATTTTTTACTATAATAATCTTTTTAAAGTGTAAACATTCACTATACAGTTTGATCATATACATACATTGAAATATTATTCTGTCTCTAAGAGGAAGCACATCTGGGCGTGGCAGTGCATGCCTATAATCCCAGCACTCAAAAGGCTGAGGCAGAGGGATATCTCTGAGTATGAGGCAAGCGTGAACATAGTAAGACCAAGGCTCATTTGAACTACATAGTGGGACCCTGTCTCAAAAAAAAAATTATAGGAAGGACATTGCAATATCAATAAGCCTTATATTTAGATAAATAAGCCACTCACAAATGGGCAAATGCTGTATGCTCTCATTTATGTGAAGAATTTAGTCAAACACAGGGAGGGAGGAATGGGCACTATTGTTCAATGGATAAAGTTTCTTTTTCTTTTTTCTTTCTTTTTTTATTTTTTTTTTAGCGGAACTGGGGATTGAACTCAGACCCTTGTGCTTGCCAGGGAAGCCTTATTCTACTGAGCTATCTCCATGGCCCCTAAAGTTTGACATTTGCAAGATGAAAAGATTTCTGCAAATTAGTTATATAACAATGTGAATATACACAACAATCCTGCAACATACCCTTAAAAATGGTTGAAGCAGTACATTTTAGGTATATTTTCCATAATACGAAAAAGATATTATTGGGCTATGTGAAGTAAATGGAGCCATAATAGTATCAGTTGTTAAACTGGAGTTTCCTCTAATTTTTGTAAACCTTTTTCATAATGTATTAGTCACTTTCTTTTCACCAGCACAAAATTAAGGGGTCTGGGAGTCTCTCTGACCCCCTTCTTCCAGGCCATGACCTTTAGACTCTCCTAGCACTTCTAACATTGACTAGGCCATCTTATGAGCAACATACCTTTATTAGAATAAGTCACAGCCTAGGATTGTGAAAGGGATCAGTTTTGTTGTTTGAGGGCTTGCTTCAGAGCAGTACGACTGGCCCCTGCCAAGATGGGTCCTGAAATTCAAAAACATATCTGGCCACGAGGGAGGGAGATAGCTCAGCAGTCTAAGCACCTGCCTGGCAAGAGCAAGGCCCTGGGTTCTGTCTCCTTACTGCATGCCCTGCTGACCCTGCCCCTGGGTGAAAGGAGCCAGCCACCAAAAGTGGGTGGATGATGCCTGCCTGTAATCCCAGCACTGGGGAGGCTGAGACAGGAGGATCACTATCACTTCAAGCTGAGGAGTGAGACCCTGTACCAAATAAAATAAAAGACAAAATAACAAAATATATCCAGCCACTCAACAAAGTGGACACTGGTCTAGGGGCCTGGCCCTCCAGGAGTCTAATTGTGAGCTTTTTTAGCTTCAGATTTCTTCAAGGCAGTATTAGTGGAAATGTCTGCATCCAATCGTGAAATCTGGGCATTGAGAATTGTGTTCTTTGCTGCTTCCTCAGATATGTCGTTATCGTCATCGTCATCATCATCATCACCACGTGGTGAATCTCCGGCCATTGTCCTCTCCATCACATCACTACTTCTTTTTCTGGTGGAGTCTTCAAGGGCCATCTCTCTCTGGAGGCTGAGAAAAGCCATCACTGGGGATAAGCTCCCTAAGTTCCCTTAGCCATCCCTAAGAGATAAGCTCCTTTGTTCCTGCAGGTTCCCAGCCAAGCTTCCCCACTGGCCTAGAGGAGCACTCATCTCTAGAAGCAGGAAGGCTCCATCTCCCAACTCTACCCTTTTATTTTACTTGGAATATGTTTCACCATCTTCACTGCTAGTGGTTACCTAGCACTTGCTGTGGTGGACCCCACTTTGTGTGGGTTTAATACTCTCAAAGATACTATGGAGAAAGAAAACTAGATTACATGGCTTTATTTCTTTGTGCCTCATTTTTCTCATCTGTGAAATGGGAATAGCTAGAAGCCTCATTTGCGTTTGCTTGTTTTTAGGACAAGGTAAGAGAAGGCATGGCATTTCACTGATGAGACAAGTGAAAATAGGGTTGGGGTTGGGGTTAGCGTAGGGACTTGTGGCTGCTGAATGCTCAGAATAGGAGGCTAAAGGTGGGCAAGGAGGAGGAGAGCAGAAATGAGGCAGACAAAAGCCAGAGGCAGCAACCTCTATAGTGCAGTGTGGAGAGCACTGTAGGACCTCCAACCATGGCCCACACTGGTGCTCAGAGCCTTGCAGTTCCAGGGATGCAGCCCAGTTCCCAAACGAGGTCCTTGTGTACCGGGACTGCAAGGCCAAAGTCAACAATGAGGCCTAGTTCTCATAAGGAAGGAGAAGTTCAGGCAGTAAATGAGAGGTACTCAGAGAATCAATTCTAAGCCAGTTCCCTCTGCCTAGGACGGGAGAAGTGAGGGCACTTCTGAAGTACCACTGCGGAACATTTCCAAGGGCAGCACCCCAGGCCAGACAAGCAGATGGGGCAGGGGGGAGAAAGGTTCTGGCCCAGGCTGGAGCAGGACATACAGGGAGAGTGGGAGTAGGCAAAGACTGGGTGAACCTCAAGAGCTGGGGCAACTGCTGTGGACACAGGGTGGCCCTCATGTCAGAAACCCTCAGGGAAGACGGGGAGGGCTGGACAGTGCCTGACATACTGTTGATGTCAAGAGTTTGGGGTCAGGGGGCATCCATGCACTCACCTTGCCTTTGAGAATTGCTCCAGACTGTCTGAGAGGGTCTGATTTTGTGTTTCCGGCAGCATGAAGGAGAAGTACAAGGCCATAGAGGATAAGATGCAGCAAAGAGCCATGGGCTGGAGTGACAGGGTCTGGTGGATGACAGTCTCAAAAGACATGGCTCCACCTGATGCGGCCAGAACTGCCAGCCCCAGGCCTGTAGCCCTGAAAGTGGAGGTGGGAGCTGGTGTGGAAGGCTTCTCAGGCAGAGGCCTGGTAGGCCTGAGGAGAAACCAAACCCATGACTGTCTGCTTTGTCTGAGCTCTTGTGTGACACTGAAGAATTTAGTTCTCTATTGATTCATGAGTAGTGATCTCTTCTGGACCACCTTCCCAGGTGTCAGGAGCAGGAGAGGTAAGAATCATGCGGTGTTGTGGGGGGGGGGCAGTGGCACAACTGTAGATACTTGGTGGATAGGAAGACATGGCTATGGCTGCCATCAACTGTCAACTAGGCCACCTGTGGGGAAGGAGCTGAGGCTTAGGGTGGCCCATGTACTCTAGGCAGCGAGTAAAGGAAAAAACTGGCTTCAGACTGCCCTGGTCCATTCCCAGCTTCTCCTCTTACTATGTGCAATCTTGAATAAGTGTCTTTATAGCTTTGATTTTATTCTCTGAAATAGGATTAATGATGATGTTTGGGAGAGTTTTGGGTGAGGCTTAAGTGAGGTGATCCATGCAAACTGCTTGGAAAGGTGCTTGTCACCAGGTGAAAGCTCAGTGGTAGCTGCTACCGGAATCCTGTGATTTCCTATCCCTCCCTATAGCCCCATGGCTCCAGGGCCTCCTCAGCTATCAGAGCCCATACCTGAGGACAGTGGGGAGAAGCTCAGCAGTGTAGATGAACAGGACAGTGATGGTGGCAACCAGGCTGGACTCTCCAAATGCGAGCATCAACATTGTGGTGGATTTTGGCTTTTTATCTAGACAACAGAGCCCCCTGAGTCTGGGGCCATCCTGTCTTTGGGGTCCATCAGTCCTTCCTAGGTTGCTTGCAGAAAGCATCCCTGGCTCTGGTTAGCTGGCCAGCAGACCCAAGCATTCAGGAAGAGGAAGCCCCATCAAGCTGACATTCAGTAGCTCTGCAGTGGCAGCCTTGGCTAAGGAAGGGGGTTTGTCCATTGGATCTCCTGCTAAGTGGCCCCAAGGTCTCTTAGGTTACTTACTGTCCACGATGCTGAGGTGAGTCCCCACATGCCTGATCTGTGCAAAGTGAACTGGGTAGCAGGTGTTAGATCTCTGGGGTCTGCACTGCAGGGGCTGGTCCTAAACACCCTTTGATACAGACTCAGGAGTGAGTGTCACTGGAGCTCTCGCTCATTGCCTGCTGAGGCTGGAAGCTCCTCTTTTCTCAGTCCCCAGCCTTAGCCTCAGTCCCTCAAGAAACCAGTGGTGACCAACTCTAAACAGTATATACTGACAATGGAGCCCAGTGTGCTCCAGCTCCATGACCTGCTGTGTATTCATTGCCGAGGGTTCTGGAAACGCTGGAGGTATTTTCAGCCCTTGCCTTTTTCCTTTCTGAGTACTGAGGCTCAGGAGCTGGGTACAGAGCTGTCAAGAAGGTGAGACCTCTGAGTAGGAATTAGTCCTGTGGTTGGGCCCAATGCTTCACTCACACAGTTTTCAGTGAATAGATTATTCCTAAAGTTCAAGATAACAACAGATACTTCCCAGACTGGTTGCAGAGAGAGGCAGGGGCCGGGGCAGTAAAAAGCAGAATATTTCACATGTAACTACTAGATCTCCTCCAGATGTGGGCCAGAACTAGGGGCAAGAAGGCTGCCTTCCTTCCCTACAAGGCTGATTCCCCTGGACAGCAAGCCCTCCTCTCTCAGACCTTTCAGTGGGTCAGGGAGTATATCTCAGGGTTCTCTACTTGGCACTGCTGCTAAAGGTCTGGGGCTCTTTCAGGGTGCACGGGGGCAGGACCAACTTCAACTGAACTGCCTAGTTCAGGAGTCATGCTGGGGAGGTCTGCAAGGAAGTAGAGAGGCTGATAGCAAGGTGGACTATACCTTGGAAGAGCAAAAGAAAGCCACATGTGATGGTGGTTTGGGTGAGAGTCACAATCAGGCTCCACTTCCTCCCTTTGTACTCGAGGAGTATAATGCAGCACATCTGGACAGGTACCTTCATGATGCTGAAGATGGCCTGCCTGAAGGGAGGGTTTACTCCAAAGTCTTTAGGTGTGAAGACCAGTGTAAAATAGGCGTAGCAGACAGTAAACCTGAAATGAAGTCAGGAGATACACACACACACACACACACACACACACACACACACACACACAGAGAGAGAGAGAGAGAGAGAGAGAGAGAGAGAGAGAGAGAGAGAGAGAGAGAAAGAATGAGAGAGTGTGTGAGAGTGAGCCAGGAATAAGACAGACAAAGAGAGGGGTGGGGACAGGGAGAGAAGCACAAGGACCTGGGGAATACATTCCTGGGCCTTGTTCCTCTTGCAGCCTGCCTACCTCCTTCTCCCTCTCAAATTCATGGCCTGCCCACTAGCCCTGGGTACTCACCACAGATAGCCCATCATCAAGATCACCTTGCAGAGGTGCTTATTATAATAAAAATCCAAGATAGATGCCTCAGTCACCGTGTCTCTGGGCAGGTGCAGCTGGAACAAACAGGACCCGTCAAAGGCAAGGCTGAAAATCACTTGCTCCCTTCCCCACCAGCCCTGTAAAGTCAGCCCACTCCCAACAGGTCCCCTTGCCTTCTGCCTGGTCCTGGCAGGACTTAATTTCACTGTAACCACTGTCTTTGAGCAATGGGCTGGGATACCCTGAGGTCTAGCTGCAGGGTTAAGCAAAGAGGTTTCCCCACAGTCCTGGCCTGAAGCCTCTTACCTTATTCAGCAGGTTGCCAGGAATGATCCTCCCGTTCACACTGGCTGCATAGCACAGCACCTGCTTGGCTTCTTCCACCTTTCTTTTCATCATCAGCCACCGTGGGGACTCTGGGAGAATCCTGTGTGCCCGAACCCGCTCTTATTTCATTTTTCTAGGACCCCCTAGAGGGCCATGTTGGTCCTGTCCCAGCCTCAGTTGTGCCCACACTGCTCTGGCATAAGGTGACTCATGGGCTGTGAAAGTCAACACCAATTTTGAGATGACTCATGCCCCTCCCTGGCAAGCACCCCATTCCCTGTCCAAGCTTCACACAGCCCCCATGGCTGCTCAGTGACACTGGCCACTTGCTGCCTCTGCCCTGTGGCCTCCCTTACCCTCACCTCTAAGGGCACCCTTCTCTCCTACCTGCGGGTATGTCCTCACATGCCTGAACACACCCAGGGCACACATCATGCCCACATCTGCTGTGAGCGTTTCTTTCTTAAGGTTTTGTTTGTCTTAGAGAGTGTAAGTCAGGAACCTGGGTCTAGTTAGGGCCCAGCACCCTGCCTGGAGTATGGAGAGGTAAGTGAAGCTCTCATTCCAGCTCAGTTCTTCCTCTAAGTATTACTGCCTTTGACCTCAAAACAAACTTCCTGTCTTAGTTTTTCTGAGTCTTCTCAGGCTATCAGAATTCATGCAGATCACCAGTTAAAGCATGTAGTAAGTACAAGGAATTGTGTTCCAGGCCCTTCAATATAGCATCTTGTTTAACCTCTGCCTTCCTAGTGTGATAATCCTGTATGTTGCCTAGCCTTAGGGGATAAGGGTGTGGCCGAGGTCACGGAGGGTGTGCTAGTGTGATGCAGTCCCCTGCTCAGATGCTACTGAACCGCGCCGTGGTACCCTGTGAAGTTCTTGCACCATTACTCCCTCCCTAGTCTGGACTCTTCAGACAGTTTCTAAAAACATATACTTCGGATCCTAGAGATGACTTCATTCTCTCTGTCTGCCTTGTTCCTGCCCCTTTCACCCAGGGTCCAGTGATCAGTTGTCTTTTTCCATGTGAAGGTTGCAGAACACTCTTACTTAACGAAAGTCATCAAGCTGGGACTTCTTCAAAAAGATAAACTTAACAATGTACCCACTATAACACAGAACAACAGCAATAATCAGAGTGAATTTTCAAGGACAAAGAGAGGAGGATAAAGGACACTGTAGGAGAGATGCAACCTTCATGTTGTGAAGCTTGAAAGTGTGTGGAACACTTCTGAACCTTCAGCTGCTGTGGGCTGAATGTTTTTGTCCTCTAAATTCGTGATGAAAACCTTTCTCCAGTGAAGAGGTGGGATTAGTGGATTTGTAAGAAGGCTTGGGGGAGCCTGCTTTTCCCTTCTTCATGTAAAAGCTCATAGAAAGTGTCCTAATAGAGGAATAGGCCCTGACCAGTCTGCATCTATGGGGGCCTTGATCTTGGGCTTTCTAGATTAAAGAACTGTGAAGAAAAAGTTTGTGTTTATAAATCATGCCATCTGAGATGTTTTGACACGGTAGCCAGACAGACTGACAGCAGACGAAACCTGTGCCACACATTATACTTTGGGAGCATTGGGAGATTGTCCTTTGGCTCCAGTTCCTGCAGGTGTGACTGCTCCATTGCACCTGTAATCTGCACCTAGAAGACCAGGAAGGTTGGGGAAATGGACACAAGGTCAGCAGCAAGGGCGGAGGATAGATAACAGGAACAGAAAGGAAGCTCTCAGCGATGTGTAGTCCACCCTCCCACATCAGCAGCAGGACAAGGCCAGAGCTGGGAATGCCCTGGCTTTAGGATGTCTGCAGAACATGCACTCAGCAGCAGTGGTTTTCACTGAGTGGTCAGCTGGCCAGCAGGAGCAGTACCGGCTGGCATCTTGTTAGACTACAGATTCTTGAGTGTACCCTGCCCACACACAAACTCTGAGAAAGGTACAGCCATTATGGCTTAGCTGGCTCCAGTGTGATTCTGATTTTCATAAAATCTGAGATCCTTTCTATGTTTAGCAGCCAGTTAGACACTCCTTGGGGTTTCCCATTTGTGTTTTAGTGATTCTTCCTTAAATAGGAAGCAATAATCAGAGATCACTGGAAAACAGCAACAACAAAACAAACAAGTTTAAGAGGATCCAAAATAAGCAAACAGAGTGATCCAGGAAGACACATATGCAGGGGATCACAAGGAAAAAACAAGAAATTCTAAGCTAGAACAATTCAGAATGCTTTGTAATTTTATATTAATGAGGATACAAATGCTGTCGGGAAAACAATCAGAAAATAAGTGTACCAACTAAGTGAATCTTTTTGTCCCCAAATTTTAGCTGACACAATGAAGTCCAAAAGCTGGAAACAATGGATAGAAACTTTGAATTACATATAGAGATATGACCATATAGAGGGCAGGACTTATAAAGGAAAACAGCAACACACCTCAGAGTCCTGGCTAGAAACACCAGTGCATGGAAACAGAAGACACTTGAACGAGTCTCCTGGTGGCATCACTGCTCTCATCTCCTGCAGCCAGGACAGTAGAGTCCTGACAAACTCCATGGGAAGGGAGTCTGCACCCTTCCCATCAGGATGGTCTGCTGAATTAGAGGCTCAAGGGCTTGCCCTTCTACATGAGGCTGAGGCCATAGGATAGCTTAGGGCGAGGGGGCTGATCTATTTCCTGAAGACTGAAGTCAGTCCGCCATTCCTCAGTATCTCCTCTCTTGCCTTCAACACAGACCATCCCATTCTCAAACCCTTGCCTTTTAGTACCCGTTTTCTTCTTCTGATTTCTCTGGAAGCTCTTTGAGGGTTTCCTCTGCAGGAGCAGCAATGCTGAGGTTTCAGGGGCTTTGCCCAAACTCTTCATCTCCTCCATGTACACCTTTTCTAGGAAAAGCCTCCACTGTTCCCATACCCTTCATCTCTACACATGAGACCCTGGCCATGCACACCCGGAAATTGCTTGCTTACCAGATGTAAATGATGAACAGGAACATAGGCGCCCCACCCACCAGGAACAGCAGCCGCCAGTGGGGAAGGCTGTAGCTGAGTCCCATCAGCAACAGGACACCCACAGATATGAAGCAGTGCTCCAGGAAGATGGCGTGGACCCGGTGACTGCCCATTAGCCATTCAGTGGCTGTGAAGAGGCAAAGGGAACAGAACTATGGTCAGCTCAGAATCCAGGCTACCCCTGAACCAGCCTTCTGAGATGCCCCCCCGCCCTGTGCTGGTGATATCAGGCAGGGCAAAAGGCTTTTCCTCCTGTTCATGTTCTGCACTAGGTCAAAGATCCCTCTCAAAACCACACAGAGTGCCTTTGTGCCCCTCAGAGTGTGTATCCTACGTTTAACCTATCCTCCCTGTTACACACATGGCCTTCTATTTTTTTTTTTTTTTTAATGGCTGACCCTTCTATACCTCTTGCCTGACAATGATGTCTACTAGAGTAGATGCCTAGGCATTATTCTGCGCCTGTGGCCACACACACACAAGAAGGCAATGAATCACTGTCCCTGTCTTTAGGTGCATGCTTGCTTTGGCCATTGAGGCCTAAGTGTCTGTAAAGGACCAGCTTCTCCTGGAGCAAAAGCTCCCTGCTCAGAAATCTGCAGCACAGCAGGGATCTCAGGTATAATATTTAGTCACTGAACCTTCTGTGTGGATGTGTGGATGTGCACTGGGGCTTTGGCATCACATAAGCCTGGTTGAAACCTTGAGTACTTTTGAGGACTGTTTGAGGTACAAAATTCTTCTCAACAAAAGGAATATAGAATATTGCATACTGAATAGAGGGTTGTCCAAATGAAGTGATCCAGTGCAAATGCAGGGGTCTCAGCTCCCTTGGGCTGGGCTCAGTGAATGTCAGCCACATGGGGGTGTGCAGGAAGAATGAGGGATATGGAAATACAGTGGAGGGTGAGAAACAGGTTTCCTGAGTGCTGCTGCTCTGGCATCTCCAGGCCATCCTTCCTCTTCTGCCTTCCCTGCTCAGGTACTGTGTCCTGCTAGCTTCTGGGAGGTCCCTGCTAGCTCACCTTGTCTTGCTTAGGCTGACTGCTCTTCCTGTGCCCTGAGATACTCTTTCCCCCCACTTCCACCTTCTGCCCTGCATCTCTGCTCCCATCCAGCCCTCTTCCTTGAGGCCCAGTTTCACCTAAACACACACTGCTGATTGTGTAACCCATCACTGCTTGGAAGACAAGGAAGCGGAAGAAAAAATACTGGTGAAGGCTGCTCACAAAAGCTGTTCCGAAGCTGAAGATGGTCAGCCCCAGCAGTGACGTCAGGATAGCAGGGTAACGGCCCAGCCTAGGACATCAAAGTGAGGCTGCATCAAATCCTGGACCTTCCTGGGTGAGGCCTTCAGCTGTCCCTGGGACCCTGACAGCTCTTCCCTTAGCCCTTCCCACCTTGAAGTTCACTGAACAAATGCTGTGCATAAGGAGGGAGGATGTCCCCAGGGCTAGCGGGAACTGTAGGGGACTTACATGTCATTTATGAGCCCAAAGATGAGAGACCCTGTCAGGAAGCCAGCCATAGATATGGACTGCAGGTTTTCCTCATCTTGCTCTTTGCCACACACCAGATCAAACTGGGGGGTTAGACACAGGAATTTACCATAGGTCTTCAGGCAGATTTAACCTTTTTTATGTGAAGAGACAGAGCCTGGCCAGGTGGGACTCTGAGGCAGAGATCACATGGGGAATGGGCAGGTAACTGTGCAGGACACTACCTCTGTTACCTTTGTACCTCCCTTGCACCCAGGTGACTGCCCAGGCTCGAGAGAAGGACCAGAGGCACATAGCTAAGAGAACTGAACACAGATGTGAATCACTGAAGACCCAAGTGCTGGGCTCTAGCCTGGAGCTGTAGCTGGGGAGTTCTGTGCCAGAAAGGGCCTGGATAGCAGCTCAGGTTGGGAGGTCCTGAGAGAAGCTCATATTGCTTATAAACTCTATCTCTGTGAGTTTAGAGGGCAGAGCCTCAACTTCAGAATCAATTCCTTGGACAGATGACCAACCCTGCCACTTTATCCCCTATTTTCTATCCCCAAACAATCTTTGGGACTAAGGTAGGCAGGGCCAGGGGTGGGGCAACAGGCACCCTAATTTCTGTCAAGGTCCACTTTTGCAGGGTAACCTCAGGCTAACTTCTGTCCTTGCTTCAGCAAGTCTCTAGGCCTATGCTGGCAGCTACAGACAACCCAGGGTGAAGCACACCTCATTGACCAATGATCGAACTTTGGAGTTAGGATAGATCCACCCATCTTGGCATGTAGCAGTGTGGTTGAGGCCAAATTGGATGATAGAATCCAAATCCCAAGGCACAGGCAAATACATGAAGCATGTTAGGAAACTGCCATTGTGTGCCCGGGGCAGGGTCAGATTCAGCTGCTCAGCCTCTGAGAGGTTGGGGCCCACTGCCAGAATCCAGCTGGTGTTGCAGTAGTGCTCCTGGTCTGTGAACACGAAGTGCTCAGCATACACGAAGCCCAACAGGATGCCAGGGATGAAGATGAGAGCTACCAGCCTCTGCTGGAATTTGCCAAATTCCCCCACTGCATGCAGGATGTTGGCAAATTTAGCATCTTTATTGGTAGTGGCCCTCAATGGCATTTAGTGTCCAAGGATGAAAAGGCACTGTCTGTTCCTTTAAGTTCCTAGAACCACAGGATTGGATCTGTGCCTTGGAGTTCTTTGCTCCTTCTGTCTGTTGAAAGAAAGGATGTAAATCAGTTTCCTGACACCACTTCTATGATGTCAGATGTCAGCAAGAGCACCACTGGCAGAAAGTGACCTCTAGCTTTGAGGGAAAGCAACTACTTTCCCTCAAAGTTCCTTAGCTCACATAATTTGCTTGCCATCTCTGGCTTAATTGTCCTTAATTTTAAGTGCAAATATCTCTGGCTTAATTGTCCTTAATTTTAAGTGCAATAAAGACTGTCAATGTTTTAGAAAATACTCTCCTGTCATCCTGAATGATAAAGCTTTGAAAAATTGTCTTTGAGCTTTCCCTACAACTGAAGTTGTTCATATACACACTGAACCATCAGTGGAATTACAAAAGGTAGGAGAGTCTCCAGGGAACTTTCTTTTTTTTTTTCTTTTTAAAAATAATTTTATTGAGAAACAAATAGCAATGAGACAGTTTCCATAATTAATACATTGCATATTGTTGTCTTCTTAGTGGTTATTCATAGTACAAGATGCACATGATATCCTGTCCACAAACACTATTAGAACAAATCTTTTTATTCATTGAATTAAGAGAAAGTAGCTGTCCTAGTTTGTATATACAGATATAAAATGGTCATTCGTTTGCATTCTTTTTTGTTTAGTTCTGTCAGAGAAGAATATTCCACTATCATTTGAATATTGTGGGTTTGTGAAGTCAGCAAAATACTCCAATACATCCAGTAGTCCATAATAGTGGTAGGCCCGGGACGCTGGGGACTGGAAGAGCCACAGCAGGAGCAGCGCTCTACCCTCTAACCAAGGGCAGGAAATGGCCAGAAGCCACACCTGAAGTCTCCTGTCTTCTGTGAGACAGTCTGATCTTTCTTTTTTTTTTTTTTTCTTTCCACTTACTTTAATTTAATTCTGAAAAGTAAAAGCAAAGCAAAAACAAAAATCAGAGACAGGGTAGCATACAACAGACTTCCCAGTGCCAGACAGGCCCAGGGAGGCCCTCACTTGCAACAGTGTGGGAAACACTGACTTACAATTGCTGGATGTCATCCTAATTGCCATCCTTACCTGAAGACAGGACTACAAGCCAAAACCAGGGTCTGCCTGGCCACTGTTCAGGCCCAGCCAGACACTTGGAAACAGAAAGAGCCCGAGTTCTATTGCTGCCTGGGGAGCTGGTGTCACAATGGGATAGGCAGGGTGGGCTAGGATTGGTCAGAGTGGCCTTCTACTCCCTGGACACAGCTGACCTCAGTCTTAGAGATAGAATGGGGCAAAGTTGGCTGTGCAGAGTGCCACAGGAGCAAGATCCATGGCTATGTGCCAACTGTTTTCTATCCCTGAAGCACTCACCGTTCCTAGCATAACCCTGCCCTGCTGAGGGAGATTCTTCTATCCTTCCAGATACTATTTCATTGTTTGCTATACTTCAAACCATCTTTTTTTTTTGTTTTGTTTTGTTTTTTGGTATTGGGATTGAACTCAGGACCTGTGCTTGCCAGGCAGGTGCTTATGCTGCTGAGCTACCTCCCTGGTTCAAGCCATTCTAATTTTATAGATAAAATGGTTTGTCCATGCTGAAAACCTTTGGTCAAAGCTGTCTGTTTCTGAGTCATTTCCCCATCAAGCTCTTTTGCTACTTTGTGGGAGTTCCCCCAGCCTTATTGTTTGGGGTGTGGCAGGGAGATCAGCATAGGGTTGCTACCAGGCAGACCCTAAAGAACAACTGAGGGTGCTTGCTGAGGAAGATGAAGCTCCGTAGCTCTGAGCAGCCTCAGCCAAGCATTGCTGAGGCCCCTTGTCCCCTGCTCAGCAGGCATAGGAGCTTCCTGAGCCTACAGCAAGAGAGCTCTCTTTCCACTCCACTGCCTAGGACATGGCCAGGGAAGCTGGACCCAGGATCCCGAAGGCTGGGACTTAGTCCTAACTGAGTCTCTAATTGGCAGACCCAGAAGGTACTCAGGATTATATGCACCAACATACACTAGGGAAAAAAAAGGAAGTTATTTGGTATATTTGAAAAAAGCCACCAGTGAATGAATCAACTCCACATGGCTGCTCTGCAGCTTTCTATGGCTTCGCTTAGTAGAGCTCACTTCTCCTGATGCCTGGAGGAGCAGATCTTCCTCCCTGACAGGCCTCCCAGGGGCATGCACATCACCTGAGCAACTAGTCCCTTAAACTCCCTTGAGTTTCAGATTTAGCGGAACTGCTGGGGACTTGGATTGAGCAGCACTCACTAGTGAGGCTGATGATAAGGGCAGGGAGCACCCCTTTGCTCTGGTTACAGCACATGCATGTCTCGGGTAGAAGGGAGCCCAGGGATTGCCGAGACTGAATTTCTAGTAGCTCAAAGAGGTGTAGATACAGAGTTTAAGCAAACATAGGATGTGTTTTTATCTTTTATCTTTTATCTATTTATTCGGTACAGGGTCTTGCTGTGCAGCTTGTACTTGTAAGTGATCTTCCTGTTTTAAGCCTCCTAGAGTCTGGGATTACAGGTGTGTGTCACCATGCCCAGTTTTAGTGGCCAGCACAGTATGTCCAGGGCAGGGCCTGTACAGCATGTGATGCCGGGGATCACACTTGGGTTCCTGTGCTTGCCAGGCAGGTGCTTAGACCACTGAGCTATCTCATCAAACCCACAGGGTTTCTTATACACATGAAGTTACCAGGCTCACGTGCCAAATGTTAATTTTCTTTCTAAAATGTCAAGATGTCATTACTGTTTCACTTGATTTGAAATTCATAAAACTAATAAATATCAGTGTCTTGTACTCCCTTAGGCTGAATGCTCAAAACACATGGCTATAATTACCCTCATCTCTAAGGGGAAAAACCCAAGAGGTTGGCAAGCAGGGGCCAGAGGGGCTTCTACCTCCACCCTCCAGGGGCAAGGGTCAACTCCAGGGAGGTCCTATGCATATCCTGGGGACCTAGAAGCTGGACTCTCCCTGGTCCCAGTATGGATGGTAGTGAGGGTGTGTCCAGGACCCTTTGAGGGCAAGTGCCCTAGAAAGCCTGGCTGATAACAACCCTGGCTCTGTAGAGGACACTTGGCTGGCACATTGAAGATCTCTGTACACAGGAGAAATTGCAGAAGATTTCTCTCACATCCAAAGACACTTGGGAGCCAAAGCAAATACAGTTCACCAGCTTGCCTGGTGCTCAGGCTTTTTGCCTAAGGTGGGGAAATGGAGAGGTCAAGAAGGAAAAAGACCCTCTCCTCTATCCAGCTGCACCCAAGTCTCAGAGCAACAGCAGGGGCAAAGGGAATGGTCTTGCCCACAGCAGCACCACTGGCACTGCATACAGGACAGCTCTGTCCCGAAGCACAGGGGCAGGTGAAGGGTCAGTGAAAGATTTGTTGGTGGGCAGTTTGGGGTGCAATGAAATAGGAGCATTTGTCCCAGCAATGAGAGAAGAGTAACTGAGACACTCCATGAACTGTGAGCTAAATAAACTTATCCTATCTTAATTTTTGGCATCAGATATTTTGTCTCAGCAATGAGAGAAAAGTAAGACACACAGGGAGCAAGGAAGGCCATGTCAGAGCAAGGAGAGAAGGCACACCATCCGCAAACCAGTAAGAGGGCCCTCCCCAAAACCTGGCCATACTGGCTCTCTTGATTTAAGACTTCCAGCTTTCAGACCCATGAGAAAGTTTTGTTTTTAAGCTTCTTGTCTGTGATACTGTGTCATGGAACCCTAAGCTATGTCTGATGGAACAATGGAGCAAACAGACCCAAAGGACAGGTCAGAGAGTGGCATATCTGAAGAAGAAACTCATTCCATTCACTTACATGTGAGAAGTTTTTTGAGATTTTGTAAGTGTAGAAGAATTATTCTAAGGGATTGGAAGAGCTACATGGCAGGGGAAACCAAGAGCCAGGTAGCTGAATTTTAGTTGAATGGTGTACAATCTGCAAGTAAAAAAAAAAAAAAAAAAGAAAGAGATGTGTTTCGACAATCAATGTTTATGAATGGGGAGGACTGCAGTGGTAGGAAAGGATCAGTGAGACCCTTTCCCAGCTCTGAGGCTATAAGAGAGTGTCCAGTTATACAAAGAGGCAGAGCACAGAGGGTTCTTTCATGACGGGCTGAGAACATGGTTGGCTGTTGGGTTTGGAGTTCCAGCACCACAGACATGGGTCTTCGCAGTCCATGTCTTCACAGATTACTTCCTCTTCTTGCTCCCACAACTGGAGAGGGTCCTACCCTGTGTTCTGTCCTGAGCTTGGCTATTTGAGGGCAGGGGTACTCCAGGCCAAGAACATCTTGGAAACTGTACCACTCTTCTTCCTCTTAAGACTATCGGAGAACAGGCAAAGCCCAGGAAACACCCCAAAGTGTTAATTCACACATGGTATTGGAGTAGGGCTAAAGGGATAGGAGAGGTAGCCTGTGGAGGGAGGGAGGTCCTGTCACAGATGTTTCTGGGATTGAACTTGGTGGTGGGTAGCTGGGGCTGAGGCCAGGTCATAGTGCATTGTCTTAAAGCAAGGCTATTCTTATTCCTGCATCCTCATGGAGGGGAATGTGTGGGCTGTTTGTGCTGCTGATGGTCCAGCTCTTAAGAACCACTATCGGAAGTACGAGCTGTTCACAATAGCCACTCTTGGGCTGGAAGATCTTCCTGTGGTCTTCATCTCTTTTTTCAGGGGTGTTGCCCTTAGAGACCCGCTGGAAGCAGAAGACTATCACTGGCTGTCCAGGAATTGGTCCCATGGGCAGTGTCCCTCACTGTCCTCCCTGTAGGAGTAATCTGAGTCAAGCCAGTCTTGGGTTCCACAGGAATACTTAGCATTAAGTATTAAGTCACAGTGAGTGGACTAACAGTTTAGGTGGAAGCCCAGGCCTTTGGGAGAGGGACTGCTGATGTGATACTGATGGGAGGTTCTAAGATTCAGAGCAAAAAAGCTGCTCACCGTGGGCAGGACCTCTGCCCCAGGTCCTCTATGGTGTCCTTCAGGCTCTGCCCATGTGTCTCTGGCAGCAGAGCACAGAGTACACTGGTCCCGATGGGGAGGCTGCTGAAGATGAGCATGGGGAAGGTGATGTGGTACTCATCCAGCAGGATCACAAGAGGGGCGACGATGCCTCCGATCCTTGAGAGGGTGCTCACCAGCCCAATGCCAGTTTGCCTGGGGTAAGACACATACAAGTGGAGCAGCCGTGACTTCACTACCAGGCTATAATTCTGCCCTAGACTCCATACTGTTACCCTTAAAAGCTTTCAGGGGTTTCCACCCTCATCCAGACCATCCAGTGCTTCTGCTCCCTGCTCCTGTGTGCCCGCCCACTTCTGACCTCTCTGTTTCCTGCTATGCTCCTGCTCATCTGTCCTGTCTCAGGTCAAAGGCTGAGCTTCTGTACCACCACTTTGCCCACCTGAGTTGGATCATTCATTCTTAGACATCCCGCAATTCTGTCCTGACAAGGCCAGGACATGACTTACTTCAGCATCTGTCCTGCACCCACCAGGAGATAACTGGGGATTGGTCTGGCCCAGAGAAAGCCCTCTTAGCTATTTGTGGAATGGCACTGAGGGTAATGGAGGGATGGCAAAGATCAAGGTACTGGGAGCAGAGGAGTTGGAATAGTATCAGAGGTTCTTACCGGATAATGGTGGGGAAGCGCTCAGCAGCATACACATAGGAGATGGAAAAGGCAGCAGCTATTGTAAGTTTCCCTACCATGGCCAGCATGGTGACCACTGTAGGCAGACCTGGTAGAAGATGCTGGTCAGCACACAGAAGTAGACTACCCCATAACTATTACCACATGAACCAAACTCTTCACCTCTTTTGCACCTCAAGCCTAGGAAGCCCTTACTCTTGTTAGGGGCACAATGGCCATTGGCCTAGCATCTGGAAGATGGTAAGGACTGATGGGAAGCAACCTTGGTACCTGATGGAATGAAGATGGTGATAATACACATGAGGCCACTCAGAGTCAGACATCCAAACAGGCTCCACTTTCGGCCACATTTCTCCATCAAAAAGATACTGGAAAATCGGGAAGGCAACTCAACTGCTCCAAATATTAGCTGTGTCAGGTAGATGTCCATACCAAAGTCCCCAACTTGAAAGCTGAGTCCATAGTATACCAAGTTGTTCACAAACCTATAGAGTGTCCAAGGGTTGCTGTTTCTGACAGACATATAATACCATCACACCCAAAGAAAGAGCTTGCCTTGATAGACAAGTGGATATTGCTGCAATTGGGCTGAGACCACCCCAGCCAGTGAGCCACTGTCCCACCAGAGTACTGACATGCACCAGAAAATGGCAGTCCCTTGGTTCTGTTTTTGGGGAAGGCTTGGGCTGTGGTCACTCACCAGACACAGATAAGAATCAGGGTCACCTTCCGGAGATGAGGGTGTCTGAAAAGATCAAAGGCATTCCCCAAGGGTCCTTTGTCCTCTGGGACTATCTGGAAGAAGAAGCAAATTGAGGTGCCCGGAGAAGATCTGGGTGGAGAACCTCTGGGCAGGGATGGTCAAGGCCTGCCACAAGTACCTGGTTTAGGAGCTCCTGTGTGAGTTTCCTCTTGTTGACTAATGCTGCCTTCTGGATCAATTGCTTGGCCTCCTCCACCCTCCCCCGAATAAGGAGCCACCGTGCAGATTCTGGGACAACTCTGTGGGCCAGGAATGTCTATGATCTTGGGGTCCAAAGTCCTGTGGATTCTTCCCAGCCATTCCAGTACCCAGTAGACCCCATAGTCAGCTGTCACAGGTTACCTCTCCCAGACCAGCCTCTCATGGCCCTAGAAAGAGTGAAAGGAAGAGTTTCACCCAACCCCCAGGGAGGTCTGCATCTAGCAAGTGTCTCCTCACCAGAAGCAGAAGAAAAGCAGCATGATGGGCACAGGGCTGAAGATCTGAAGGAGCCCCCATTCTCGGACACCATAGGCAGTTCCTGCTAGACCCATCTGCCCAAGGGCAAAGGCACCCATGTTCAGGACCACAGCAGAAGTTCTCCATGATGGCCCCACCCACTCTGAAACTGTAGGAACAGACAGGAGAGATTGGGCCACAAGCACCTACTAACTCCCTGTTAGATTGGGCCACAAGCACCTACTAACTCCCTGTTATTCTGATGCCACTCAGGCCCAGCACACCAAGCTGTGATTACTTTGTGTGCTGAGTGATTACTAAATTCCACACAGGCTGTTAGAGGACATAACCAGTCCAGGCCCCCACCCACATCCTGCAGCCTAAGGCCCAGATACTCACGTAGGATGGTAATATTTAAGGTGTGTCCACCAATGGCTGTTGCTAGAACAAAACGCAGGGCCATGTAGAACTCAAAGCTGGGCACAAAGGCCATGGCCACACCTGAGATGGCAAATAGGAGCAGCTGCACCAACAAGGAGGCTCTTCGGCCAACTCTGAGCTAACAAAAATGTAGGTCTGTGTGGGGACAGGACTTCTGGGGAGAAGTGAGGGACAGCCCTGTGGGCCTCCCCTGAATTTTCCAGGAGGCAATGGCCCTTCTGTGGGAGACTAGTCTGAGGAGGAGTGGGAGGGCTTTATCCTGGAGACCAATGTGAGGGGGAACATGGGCCTACACCAGGAGCTCAGAGTGCTAGGTTGGGATAAGCTGAAAAGGCCCATACCGGTCACTGATGGGCCCAAAGATGAGACTGCCAATGAGGAGTCCAGCTATGAACAAAGATTGTGAGGTTTTCTTCAGATGCTTCTGATCACAAACGAGGTTGAACTGAGGCAGAGACAGGCAGATGTGAGTCTAGGGACAGCCTGGGGGGCAAATACTTCACTATCCCTTAACCCACTACTAGTGCTTGAATGCAGCTTCCCACGGTTCCTAAACGGTGTGCCAGTGTACCATAGTGAACTCAGTGGACATAGCAGCATAATTAAGAATCTGAAGATAAACTTGTACAATATTTGACATCTCTCTGACATTCCTAAAATTGTTATCTGAGGGTAGTTTACAGTTGAACTTGAGATTGAATTACTTTTCTTCCAATGACATCATATCAGTGTGAAATTTTTTTGGGGGGTTGCTATGAGAAAAAGCAAACACCATATGCAGTCAGTGAGGGACCAGAGATGAGGGTGGCATCATTCCAGGGTGGGGGACTTGTGTGTGCTCAGGAAGACTCACATCACACTGCTAAGTCATTGCATGTAAGAGTGATGCAACTTCAGTTGATGTTCATCATTCTGTAAGACACCCAGTAAGTCGTTAGGACATACATACTTCTTGTTTGGCTTTACAGACTTAAATAATAATTTCCTTTGGCCAAGCAGTGCCATGTGATAAGACTGGCACACAGAGGTTGAAAATTTGGCCCCTTTTACAGCTATCTGCTGGCTGCTTTCTGACACACAGGGCCTCTCCTTACACTCCCTGCACCCTGTGGATACTTGGGCCTCTCCAAGTTTCCTATCTGGCTGTAAAATCCTCCTGGTGTCCACCACTCACAAGCCATCAGAACACTGAGGAGCATTCTCACATGCCTTCTGATTAGGATGGAAGAACATGCACACATGGAGAAAGACAGACACACAGATACACAGACACATAGACACAGACACACACACCCACAGAGTCAGAAAGTGTACATCTGGCCAAGTGGTGCTAAGCCCTCTGGAGACCTGTGGTCGGCCTGACGAGCAGAGTGGGAACCAAGTGAAGACAGTGTGCAGGTCTCATAGCTCTGCACACTGCTGCGCTGTGCACATACTGGGCCCTGCCTTGCCCCCCAGGAAGTCCTTGCCCCTTGCACACACCACTGCCCATCCCCGAATGGCGTGGGAGGTCACCATGTGAGCTCTCACCAGGCTTCACCAGCACACAGACGCCCGCACACACTGACGCTCAGGACTGCGCAGCACGCTTTCCATGCAGCGTGTCTTTGATCCTCATGAGTGCTTGACTACCGTTGTGTTTAGACAAGATACCATTTCTGCATTTTGTATCTTGGATAACTACTATAAAGAGGACAGTATGTAATGTATTAGTTATTGCAACTTCCTACTAACCTGTTTTGAATGTGTCTCATTGCTCTTTGTTTCTCAATAAAAGCAATTTTAAAAAAAGACTTGGATGTTCAGTTGAAGTTTTGGAATTTTTTTGTCTAAATATGATTTCTAAAATTTTATTGGATAGGGCCAGCCAAATAACTCAGCAATTTAAAGTGCCTGCACGGAGTTGCAGGGGCAGCGGGTTCAATACCCTGGCCTGCCCGCCAGTCCTACCCACGGCGTGTGCTGAGGTGGCAATTGAGACTGGGGGTGGTAGTGTGTACCTGTAATTGCAGCTCTTAGGAGGCTGTAAACAAATGGATCCTTGTGCTTCTGTTCTAGTAGTGAGACCCAGAACACTCTGTAGCCCCTTCCCTAAAATACAAAAAGAAAAAAAATAAAATAAAATACAATTTTATTGGGGAAGAGTTGAAAACCATCAATGCTGGTAATTTCATAAGGTACTTCACATTTCAGATCTTTTGGTTCACAGTACTTAGCTGGTTATGGATTTTCCTGTGACACAAAAGGTTCCAGACCTCCTGTCAGCCAATAACTTACTTATGTTTGGTTTGTTACTCACTCAAGAAGTAAAGAAGTTCAAAGAGAATATTTAAAACATTGTATTCCAAAAATATAATACAAAGAAGTATGACGAAGAACATTGAAAAGAATGTGTAATTTGAAAAATACGAGTTATAAAGGCAGCTGCTTTCCTGCAAGAGTTCTGTTATGAAGGATTTTTAAATATTTTTTGTGGAACCAGGAATTGAACTCTGGCCCTTGTGCTTGCCAGGGAATTGCTTATTCTACAGAGCCATCTCCCCAGCCCCCAAGGAATTTGTTCTGTCTCATTCTGTCTGAGGTGGGGGCAGACTTTGAAAAATGATTGTTTAAAGTTTCATCATCCAGAGGAAAATAATTTTTGCATTTTGTGTGAAACATTTTACATCATCCAATCTTTTAAATGAATACTACATACTATCAGCATGAATGTAGGGCTTTTGAAAATATTTTTCTGTTTTTTAGCTTGGCTCTAAAAGTAATATCTTGTGTTGAAATGTGTTAATGTGTGTGAAATCTTTGGTAATTTGTACACATAATCAAGAGCATCTCAGCTGGACTTGTGTTGGCTGCTGTATAGAACATGACCAAATGTCAAGAGGTAGAAAATTACTTTGAGTATTTAAAAAAGAAATATATAGTCAATTTGTTTTGTAGCAAGTTTCTGTAAATAGAATAATTTATACTGCTTATAAGAAAAAGCTGTGCTTTTCTCGATGAGAAATTAGTTTGTGGAACAAACATTATGAAATAGGAAATAAAAATAAGACTTCTTAATAAATTTAGTTGGCTGCATGAAAAAAATAGGACGTAATACGCTTAGTTGAGTAAAGCAAATTTGTAAAATTTTTGTAATTTTATATCATCTGACCATTATACAGAAGGCAATCTTTACCAACAAATCAAATTAATTGCTCTTTTTCATGGAAATAGAAAACATGCATAAAACCCTTAACTTTGACTATTTTTCTAAACAGATGGTAAACTTAACTCTTTAACAAAATTCACAGTTAGAAACATGGATTAAAAGTCTTTGACTATGTAATTTCTAAGTCTGTATGTTACACACTAGCTGATTTTTCAAATTATAGATTAAATTTAATTTGACAAAATCCCCGTAGAGTTACTCAGATAAAATCAGTGGACACAAGTGTGTGTGCGTGTGTGTGTGTGTGTGTGCATACATGCTAACACATGCCAGCAGTCTTCTTAAACATTAATTCTCTAAAAAGGATCAAAATGATTTTATTGTTGAGCTGAAGCATGTAGATAAGGGGCAGCCTTGCAATCTTTACTAGTACAAGGTAAGAATCTGAATGAAATTTTAAAAAATAAACTAGCACATTGAACCCAAAGATTTGACCAAAAAGGAACTCTACAATACAGTTTTTGAAACTGGATTTACTAAGTGTTCCTTACATAAACTAAATTAGAGGGTAAGTTCAATAGTCTACTGTCTAAATATTCTTAAAACAATGGTTATGTAATCATCAGCAGGTAAAATGCATCTAATTTAGGTCTTCTGACACATCTTGCTTTAAGTATATTGTATGATAAAGTTCTTCACAGTTTAAAATATTTTGAAGAAGTACATTTATGAATAGCTAGTCCCTACATCCTATGTACACATACTATGTATTTGCTGTATTCATAAACTCTGAATATGTATTATTGGAATACCCTGCACATGTGCAAGGAACCCTGAACATCAGACTGGCGTAGACTATGAAATGGTTTCCTAGAAATGATTGGAACTAACAACAGTATTATTATGAATAATTATAATAAAATTTTTATCTTATTTACATAGTACTGATCTCCCAAGTGATAAAGATGCTTTAATAGATATTTTTAGTATCACTGACATGTGGGGCATTGGGGACACTATCAATTTTCATTTTTAACAACCAACTAACCTTCCCAGAATCATCCAGTTTAGCAGTGGCAGAGTAAAATGCAAATATGGAGTTCCCCTAGCTTCCTAAGTCTACAAGAAGCAGATCTAAGTCTTTTGATAACAGCAAGAGGCCTTAAGGATGAAATTTAAAGGCCAAAAGCTCCTCAGAGTGTATGCTATTTAAAGATGGAAGATTTGGTAATTTTAGAATTATAATTATTTTTTAAAACAGAGGCCTCATTTGGATGGCTTTTTGTTATTCAGGTCCTTAGTACATGAACCAGGGTTGTCTGCAAAACCTCCACAGGGTTGACATTTTCCATTCCTGATTGATTTGCCTGTTTACAGATCACTCAGCTGGAGGGAATTTAGCTTCTCAGTAAATTAAATTTAAACATATAGTTTAGCAGATCTCCAGCTCCTATTAAGTGTAAGTCATCCACACTATGCCTCTTTCCCTTTAAAGTGGTAACAGTACATTCCTTTGCATATAATCTTTTTTTTTGTTTTCCAGAACCAAGAATTGAACTCAGGCCCTTGCACTTGCCAGGCAAGCACTTATTTTAGTGAGCTATCTTCCTGAGCCTTTTAAATCTTTTTTTTTTTTTTTTGCTTTGCATATATCTAATAATGCATCAAATAATCATTACATAGAACCCCAGAGGCATGATTGGAAATGAACTTACCCTTGCCACATTATTTTAAAATTAGAATAGTACAGGACAAGGAGGGAATACTAAAAGCTTTGAGAGAAATGTTAGTGAACATGTTTAGTCCCTTTGTCAAAGGTATGATGGCTGAAAAAAAAAAAGATAATATGGCTGAGTATGTTTGTAGGTGTGTTTGAATCTTCTAATCTGTTCCATTGATTCTCAGGTCTATTTTTACAAGTACCATGTTGATTTTTATCACAGTAGCTTTGTAGTATACTTTCAAGTCAAGGATTGTAATGCCTCCTGTCTTTCCTTTGTTTGCCTGTGCCTATGAGACCTACAAATGCTATTCTAGGTCTCTTGAATTTTAGCAACATTTTCTATAGATCTATGAAGTATGATAATGGTTATTTTAATCAGGATTGCTTTTAATCTATATGACAATTTTGGGAGTATGGATATTTTCACAGTGTTAGTTCTCTATTCAGGATCAACGACTATCTTTCCATTTTCTGAAATCCTCTTGAATCTTTTTTCAGAGTACTATAATTTTCACTACATTAATCTTTTATTTACTTTGTGAGATTGATTCATAAGTATCTTTTCTGGTTGGTGTTATTGTAAAAGGCCTGGATTCCCTAATTTCTTTTGCATTGAGATTCCTCAAAAGTCTGGGACTGGAAATCCTGTTCAAGGCAACTATTCCCCTCCTAGGTATTTTTCTAAAAGAACTGAAAATACCATACCACAGTGATACATGTGGTATTTACAGCAGCACAATTTGTCTTAGCTAAATCTTAGAAACAATCAAAATGACCACAACCGAGGAATGGATAAAAAAGATATGGTATTTTTATACCATGGGATATTACTCAGCTATAAAAAATAAATTTGAGGTTTTTATAGATGAATGGGTGCAATTACAGATTGTATTGGAAAGTGAAGTAAATCAGACCCAGATATGCAAACATCGTATTGTCTTGCTCATGTGAGAACCTAAAAGAGTAAATAAAGTCTGAAAGAGAGAAATGTGGTTATTCATAGTAGTAAACCCAACATATTAGTTGCAGGCTGCTCCGTAGAGACTCCAGTATCTAGGAGGGCACACAATAAAGTATTTCAAGCCTTGAAAAAAGATCTTGCCAATTTGTATCACTTTACATACTGAAAGTCCCCTTCAAAATCAAGGAGCAATAATAATCTTCTAAGATAAGTAATACTAAAGGAATTTATAGCCATCAAGCCAGAATTTTAAGGGTTCTTATAGGAATCACACACATTGAAGCAGAAGAGCAGATAAGTTATTGATAATTCGAAAGAAACATTAGAACAACAACAAAAAAGACAAGAATTAGTGCACAGTTTAAAAGTAATAACCATAAAGTATCTTCTATAATAGCTATGAATGTAAGTGGTCTTAATTTTCCAGTCAAAAGAAAAAGCCTGGCAGACTGGATTTAGAACAAGCCAATTATTTACTACCTTCAAGAAATACCCCTCATCAGCAAAGACATATAGAAACAAAGTGAAAGAATAGAAAACAATATTACATGCAAATAGAATTCAAAAGCATGCAGGAGTGGCTATACTCAGGTTTGACAAAACCTCAGGACAACATTAGAAGACGCAAGGAAGACCACCACATTGATAAAGGAAAAAAAACACAAAGAAAAAATTAAAATACACATATATCTGTATGCACTTGTATAAAGCAAAAACTATATAGCATAAAAGTATATATAGGTACCAATAGAATAATACTGCCAGACTTCAATACTCCACTTTCAAAAATACATAGGGCACCCAGATTCTCCCCATCCCCCCAAAAAAATTAACAAAGAAACATCAGAGTTTAAGCCCACAACACTTCCAGGCAGATGGTGGAGTGATGAGCAGCAGAGAAAAAAACCTCTCCCAGATTTGGTGTCCACATGCTGGAATACAGCAATGTGAGAAAAAAGGGAGAGAAGTGGGTTTCCAGGACCCAGGAAGGATCTGAAGTGCACGGAGAAAGAAAAGAGATGTCAATGAATATGAAGGAGATGGAAGGTGGTGCTTTCTCCCTGAGCATAGACTCACTGTGTGGAAGGGGTGGCTCAGACACATGGTGACTACTGGGGACCTCAGAAGCCTCCACAGAGAAACATACCAGTGAAACAAAGCAGTGAACACAGCAGATTTCTGTGGGTGGTGAGAAATTTGGGTTCATGCATCACCCAGAAGAGGGTGATTGGCTGATAGCCATCTTGGATAGGGACCAAAGGAGTTCAGAAGGCAGAACATCTATGGGTTAGCTCCACCTAGTGGCTCCTGTGTCAGAGTGGGGCTGCTGGGTTAAACCTGGCAGGGAGCCAAGTTCAGGCTGACAGAAGGAGCACAGAGTATTTAGTTTCCAGCTCACAGCCAGAAGCCAGCCTCAGCTTCAATGAAACTGAGGGTGCAGACTGGCTGGGACTATCTGCTACTCTGCCATAAAGCTATGGGTGGCTTGTTGCAATAACTCAATTTGGACTTGGGCTCTTCTCTCACCATATTGTCTATCAGTGACAGCAGAAACATACTTTCAAGTGGACATTTTTTCTTATTCTTTCCCCAATTTTTGTTCTGTTTTGTTTTCTTCATTGTTCTTCTTTTTATTTTTATTATAATATTCTAAAAATGCATTTGGTTGTTACAGGGTCTCACTATGCAGCTCACTTTGAGTGATCCTCGTGTTTTTCAGCCTTCCCAATGCTGGGATTACAAGTGTGCGCCACTGTGCTGGGATTCTGCGGCCAGCTCAACTTATGCTGGGGCAGGGCTGGTGTGGCATGTGGTCCCTGTGCTTGGCTGAGCTTGCCTCAGCAGGCTCTGTAATCCACTGGGCTATCTTGCTGTCCCCCTGTTCTTGTTTTTATATGAGTTGTGAACATGCTTTCTAGTTTTTTGCTCTTGTTTTGCAATATACTTTTTTATTTCTTCTTTCTCTTCCTCTTATCTTCCTTGTCAATTTTCCAAAGTTTTCATAATCTTCCTTCTTCCAGCCTTGCTTCTAACTTTTCTCTTCTTTTATATCTACATTTAATCACCTTAAAATTTTCTTCTCTGAGTGTACAGTTGCCATACTGATAGCTTATTAGGCTTACATAATTTTCTCATTTATTTTAGATTTTGTTGTTGGGTTGCTTACTTTTGTCACTGCTGAGACAAAATACCCAACACCTAAAGTCAAAGGAGGAAAGGTTTATTTAGCTCGTGGTTTGTGGAGGTGTCAGTTTGTAATCAGCTGCTCCAAGGCAGAGTGGAATAGCAGAAGGACTACAGTTCATGGTGGTGTAAGGTAGCAAGAGCAACTAGAGCAAAAGTTTGGGGGAGACCACACCTATTTTCTTCCCTTATATTATTATAAACAGATTATCTGCCTTAAGATATGCCCTCTATACACTAGAGAATAGAACTGCTGAGACAGTTAAGCTTCTAAACTTCTTAGGTTGACATAATGTATCAACCATTACATTTACACAACTACAAGTCTAGTTCATACAGTAAAGATGGAAAGTTAATCATTACGCAGTTTGTCATTTTCTAACTTGTGCTTCATACTATTGCCTATTATTGCTCATTACTACTGCTACTACTTTAGTCAAGGTGACGTGATTGTTCTAATCAGCTTTTACTTCTGATATACCAACACTGAGATTGCCTAAGGGTCATAGTCATTCTACAGGGCAGTTCCAAAGAACCATGGTCTGGTCCATATAGGCAGAAACTTCTCATCCTCAATAAATTGAAGAGGCAGGATCTTGCAATAGACTCAAAATCCAAAATCCAGCAACAATCAATTTATATGCATCAACTTAGGAATTAACTGAAAAAATGAAAGGATGCTTAAACAAGATGGAATCTCAGGTGTCCAGCTCACCAAACACAAGCTCAGGCAACAATGAAATGGAACAGTCTGATAGCCACCTAACTGGATTCTGTGAAGTGGTACTCAGCGAAGTAACAGATCAAATGAATGAAGCTCTACAAAATAATCAAATCAGAATTAGTTTCTCAGATAACTACAGAGATGATGACCATAGCAAAATATATGCTTAACTATACCGCAGATACAGATGCAAAAATAGAGGAGCTTAGAAAATTATGGATCCATGAATGTTCAACACAGGAAAGAAATGAAATCCATAAAACAGATTCAAACAGATATACAGTAGAGTAAAAATTCCATTGAAAGATCTGAAGCAGAATAAAGCAATGTAATGACAGAATTTCATACGTAGAAGACATGTTTGGGGTTAGCGATCATGAAAAGAAAGGTGTCCTAAAAACTCATTTACACATGTCATGGCAGACAGAGAACTTTCCTGGAAGGGAAAAAAAATTGACATATAAATAAGCAAGACATATAGAATTCCAATTAGCCATGATAAAATTACACTATATTCAAGATTCCAGAAATTCAACCAGAGGACAGAATATTAAAACCTATTAGAGAAAAGAAACTGATCATCTATAATAGAGCGTCAGAATCAGCAGATTTCTCAACACAAACCTTCAAGTCAAGGAGAGCTTGAAGTATTTCAAATCTTAGAAAAACACAAACTTCAACCAAGATAGATATACCCTGAAAAACTTTTTCAAATTTCATGGAGAAATAATATACTTTCATGATAAAGAACATCAGAGAAAATTCATAAATACTACTCTAACACTTCAAAATATACTTAAGTACATTCTAGAAAGATATATTAAGGACTACAACTACATGAAGACCCAACATGATGAATCTACCAAGCAAGGCAAGCAATTAAACATGAAAAAAGGCATCACTGAAATAAAATAACAAGATGAAGATAAGTCAATACATATTAGCTATAATCATTAAGGTGAATGGCCTCAATTCACTAACCAAAACAGAAAGATTGGTGGAATGGATCAAGATGTGAGGTCCAATAATATGCTGCATAGAAGAAACACATTTAACTAAAAAATTCATAAATTGAACATCAAAGGGTGCAAAGCAATACTCCATGTGATAGGAACCCAGATGAAAATAGGGGTAGTTATTCTATTTGAAGATGAAGTGGATATCAAGCTATGATTGATTAATAGAGGAAAGGTCACTACATCCTTGTAAAGGGAATAATCCAGACAGAAAAATAGGAAACATAAGTATATATGCACCAAGGGCTGGCCAAATAGCTCAGTGGACTAAAGCACCTGCAAGCAGTCATAGGAGCCAGGGGTTCAGTCCCCAGGTCTGTTGTGCCAGCCTCTCACCTTGGACATGCTGAGATGGCAATTGAGACTGGGTGTGGTGATGTGTGCCTGTAATCCCAGCTCTTGGAAGACTGTAAACAGGCAGATCACTACAAGTCTGATCTAGTAGCAAGACCCTGAAAACCCTGTAGACTCTTCCTTAAAATATAAAACACACACACACACACACACACACACACACACACACACACACACACACACACACA
>PVKA01027480.1:0-30483 GCA_004027165.1 Ctenomys sociabilis
GTTTTTTTATAGCTGAATTATATCAAAGAGTCAATAATTATTTACCTAGTGGATGACCATAGCACTAAAAGCCGACATAATATCCTGTCCAACCACCATTAGTGCAGATCTTGCCTCTCATAGAATTATGTAGAAGCACAGCGTTATCTATCCCAACTGTACTGTCTATACACACACATCCTGATTTTTTCTTTCTACACCACTTCCTTTGTCTACACCTGTCAAAAGTGGGCACTCCATTGACATTCAAACTACCTTAGGTTCTTGAACTCGACACCACAATCCAACACAGTCCAGCATTCTGCAACCATAGGGAGTTATTCAAAGAAATTGTCGACCATATCCATTTACAGCTCAGCTTAATATTATGGGCTCACGATGTATACTTCATTTTTATACATTTATGCTTTTCTGCTGGAGGGATTTGTATTTCAGCTCTAACTGCTGTTTGGTCAAGACACTGTCAAAATGCAAAGAACAGAAATATCAGACTCATAACCCGAGGGGTGCTGACTGGGTTCAAACGCCTGTTGGCAGTGGGCCACTGTGGCTACCCTTTCTTGCGTCCTTTCTGCCTGATAGAAGAGAAGACTGCAAACACAGGCTCCAGTATTCCCATGTGTGTCAGGGTCATTTCCAGCTGAGGGTATGAGTCACGACCAACTCTCGGCACAGCAGCTGCTGTGGTCAGTGGCCAGAGTCGTCCCTTTGAGCTCCAGGCTAAGACAGGCTGCGCTGCCTTCCAGGTATTGTGGCTTCCGGGGAGGCTCTGGAGAAGCAAACACAGTGGTGTTGCTAGAGGTGGCCAGAGATGCTGCTCAAGGCTAACTCCCCAGGCGACACAATGGTTCACAGCCTGGAAGCCCCTGTGTTAAAATTCTTTATACTTAGAACGCAGCTGTGTGACACATGACATTCTCTTCAGTGACAGACTGAACGTATGAACATAGGCTATATAGGTGAGCTGTGTAGTAGGCTGCACCCTGTAAGTTTGTATCAATACCTTCTGTGCTATCTCCACAGTGACAGAACCACCTGACAGTGCATTTCTCAGAAGAGGCTTCTGCTGTTAAGTGACACATGACTGATTTCTCTTTTCTAGACTGAAAGCTCATTGGTGTCTCACGGGCTGACAACAAATGTAGACTCGATTGTGTAACAGTGGTACAAAGTTCAAGATGGAGGAGATGGAAGTGTACTGTTGTAATGCTGTCCCGCGAGGTGGCATACTACTACTGGGGCAGGCTGTGGTAATTAGAATATGACCAATAAAAAGCTTTAAAGTTATCTTTATAGAATTTTAAGAAATATTCTTAAGTTTAAAAGGCAGAAAAAAAAAGAAGTAAGACATTAGATAAATTAGGAAGATTTGGAGTGGGTTTGGATCAAAACTCAGCCATGTCAATAATAACGTTAATTGTCCTGTAAGCACTGTAATTAAAAGACAAGGGATATTATACAGAGTCAAAAAGGAACAGTATGTGATCGATGGTGTAGTGCGCCTAAGGAGAGTCACATGGAGAGAAAACATTCTCTTAGGCTTTAACAGAGAGAAAATTGGTCAAGCAGTGGCTGTGACCCATCCATACGGCTGACACTGACAAAGGATCTACAAAGTGCAGTACAGGGTCATAGGATAAGTCCTGAGGGGACTTGACTGACCTTGTCAGGAACAAAAGTTACACTTCTTATTATATAGGTCTTGCTTTATCTCAGTCTTAACCATCCAGCAGAAAAGTGTAGAAACGAGGTATGAAAAGTGAAATAATGTTAATATGCTGAGCTATGGAAGGCCCAAGTGAACAGCTTTGGACATTGCCAGTTCTGCAGATGACCCACTACTATTGTGGACTACTGGACTATATTGGAATATTTTGCTGAATTCGTGCACCTACAATATTTGGATGGCAATGGAATACCCATCTCTGACAAAACTAAGTGAAAAAAGGAGATACAAATGAAGGGGCATTTTGTATCTGTATACACAAAGTAGGATAGATATATAGCTACTTTCTCTTAATTCAATGAGAAGAAGGATTGAATTAAGAGAAAGGATAGCACATCTGCATCTTGTGCTATGAATGACTACTACAAAGACAACAATATGCAATGTATTAATTGTTGTAACTCTCCTACCAACCTATTCTGAAACTGACCCATTACAATTTTTTTCTCAATAAAATTTAAAAAAGGAACACTAACTAGATACTACTTCTGAAAAACCCATGTTGGATATAAAACCACCCATAGATTAAAAGCAAAGGGATGGAAAAAATGGACCATGCTAACACTAATTAGTGGAAATCAGAAGTGAATCATGCATGTCAGACAAAATAAGTTACAGGCAGGACAAAAAAATATTTCCAGGGACAAAAGTAGTCATTTTACAATGATTGAATTAATAAAAAAGGACATTACCATCTTAATAAGTATGTATTTAATAACATTCTCAAAGTACCTGGGTGCAAAACTGTAGAACACAAAGAAGAAGCCCCCACACACACCTGTAATGTGACTGTATTTGTAGATTTTAATTTCCCTCAGCAATTGTTAGAACCTTTAGAGGACAGCTAAGCATGGATGTGGAAAACCTAAGAGCACCATCAGCCAGCTCGGTCGCGCAGACTTGAGGAAGGCTCAACCTGCAGCCGCAGAACACCTGTTTTTTTCATATATGCCCAGAGCAGGACCAAGCATGTTTGTCAGCTTCCTGCGACTGTAACCAACACCTGAGATAAATCAGCTCTCAAAGGGAAAGGGCTTATTTTTGCTTGCAGTTTTGGAGGTTTCAGATAACGATCAGTGAGAACATTCCTGATCCAAATAGTGTTACCAAGGTATCCCTGCTCTGGATCATAAATCATGTCTCTATCTCTTTCAAAGGATTTACACCATGTAAAGAATGTTTCTGACTACAATAGGATTGCATGAGTCAATGATAGTAAAATATATAGAAATTCTCTAAATATTTAGGAGAAATCTTGGGCCAACCCTGGAGCAGTGGGCAAAGGAAGAGGGGCAGAAGCAATGGAGAGCAGCCACGGTTGGGCCCTAGAGGTACAGGGCAGGGCCTTGTCTGACACTTAGAGACATTCAAGAACTGAGTTTAAGGGATGTGGATTACTATTAGAGATGTTTTTTAAAAATCCATTTGGATTACATTAAGTTGGTGTATAATTTTATAAAGTGGATTTCTTCCACTTTATGGTGGTTTATACCTGTAACCCCCCTGCACTCTGGGAAACTGAGGCAGGAGGATTGCAAGTTTGAGCACAACCTGGCCCTCACACTGAGGTATATCCCTGTCCCTTTTAATTTTTTAGTATTTTGTTTTGAGATAGGGTCTCACTAAGTTGCTAATTCCCCCTGGCTGGCCTCTATCTTATAGTTCTTGGGTGTCAGCCTCTAGAGTGATGTGATGACAAGGGAGGGCCTCCATGCCTGGTGCTCATGGGGCTTCTGGCGTGTCCTGGGCTGGCTGCTTGTGCTGCTCAACAAGACCCTGGCTGGTCCTCCGGTTTGCTGTTCTCCCTGAGCTGCCTGGCCTGTTCTCAAAGCCCATCTGGGTGCCCTGTGTTTCAGCCGGAGCGGAAGTTTGGCGTGGTGGTGGTTGGTGTTGGCAGAGCCGGCCTCCTGAGAATGAGGGACTTACGGAATCCACACCCATCCTCGGCGTTCCTGAACCTGATCGGCTTCGTGTCCAGGTGCTTGCCCTTGCTTTGGGCCTCTTCATTCACCACAGGCACAGTGAGAGCTGAGACCTTGGGATGCAGAGATTCTTTTGACTCAGTGGGGGAAGCCGGTGAACTCGCAAATCTGGCAGGATCTAGGGCCCCTAGGGTGCTGGGCCTGCAGTTGGGAGGGTGGCAGTCGGGGTGCTGGGGGCTGCAGAGGAGAGCAGGGAAAGCAGGACAGTGCCTGTTCCTTTCTGAAGGATCGCCGCCGACACATGCTGGTGGGCCTGACAGAGGGCTTCGGTGTGTGCAAGTGTGACAGCCATCCCCAGAGCAGCAGTCCTTGTGGTAGTCCTGGACTTTACATATACTAGGTCAGCTACAAACAAAGGAAGCTGAGCCACAGAAAGGTTGAGACACTGGCTGAAGGTCACACAGCTAGAAGAATCTAAAAAAGGTAGATTTGAGTACAAGTCTGCTTGATTCCAAGCCTAACTTCTAAACACTATGTATTCTTTTCTCATTGGTAAATATGAACCCCTCTTCCTTCTCTCCCACTTCCCTCTTCCCCTTATTTCCTCCTTCCCCCTCCCCTCTTCCTTCTCTTCTTCCTCTTTCTCTTCTTTTTCCTCTTCCTCTTCTTCTTCCTCTTCCTCTTCTCCTTCCCCTTCCTTTTATTTTCTTCTCCCTCTCTCCTTCTTCTTCATTATTTTGTGCCACTAGGGATTGAACCTAGCCAGGGCCTCACCACTGAACTATATCCCCAGCCTTTTTTTTTCTTTTCTTTTCTTTTGAGACAATATCTCACTAAACTGCTAAATTGCCCAGGCTGGGCTTGAACTTGTGAATCTCCTGCCTCAGCCTCCCAGATTGCAGGAATTTTATGCATGCACCCACATGCCTAGCCAAGTCCCACTTTTCTTTAAGGATTTATTTCCAGTTACTTGAAAAAAAATATTACCCTGTTTCTTCTTCCCTGTCCCATACTCAAATCTCTCCCATCTACATTCACCTGCACACGTACATGCATACACCCCATTCTCCAGTCTAATCCTGTGTAACATCATTTATCAATATTCATGGAGAGCAATATCCCAACAAATGTTGATCTGAATGTGGAGATATGTAAAATAGCAAATTGCTATTTTCTAGTGCTTGAGAGAGAGTATATAATTATTTTTGTAAAATATGAGTTGCTCTTGTGATGGGCAACGTAGACTTTATATTTTAATTATTGAGACCACTTTCTTCCAGTCTGCCTGTCTTGAAGCCCAGCCCCTAGTTTAAGGATTGAAAGTGGGCTTTAAGACCCGAGGAAGCCCCAGAAGTGCTGGAGTCTGCTCAGGGCCAGTCCTCTCTCTGGAAGATTCCTCAGTGTTTATGAGCTACCCCACTCTCTTGTACCCTGTCAGAAGCTGAGATATGTTCAGCACTTGGCCTTAGGGGGAAGGTGGGACTTTTCTTTCTCCTGGAGTCCTAGTTTTCTGCCAGTGGGCTGCAAGCTGAACACAGAAGGAACTCCCAGGCCCACAGCTCAGAACCCTGCGTGAGTGGATCCCTGATCCCCACGACAGAGTTGCTAGGTTCAGCCATGTCCCCAGAAAGCCTGTTTGGAAACAGTGGTGCCGAGCTATGGCATGAGCTTCCCTGTGGGCTGTTCGTATCACTGAAAGCCCTAAAGGCTTGCCCTCACTGGCCTATGAACTGTGCCCCTTCCCACCTGCCTCCCAGAACACTGTCCACAGTACTACACAGTTGGGATGCGTGTCTGTCTCTAGTCCTTCCTCTCCCAGAATGAGAGCTCTGAGAGGGTCATCATTTTAATTTATTCTCCACGATTTCTCCTTTGGTGCCTGTTATACTGCAGGCAAACACAACGTGTTGTGTTGGTCAAGTTGGTGGGTATAGTGGTCTGTGGGAAGGAACCTGGCAGTGTCCTTTGGGAGCGCAGCTTTCCCGGCGTCCTCTGCCTACTGTGTTGCTGTTGGCTGGAGCCTTCTGCTGGGGCCCCATGCTGGCTGCTGTGACCACTATGTGTGATCCTGGTCCTAGAGCCGCAGCACTGTGACATGGTGCAGTTGCCATGGCGATGGCTACAGCTGTGGCAGTCATGCCGCACTGGACTAGGCTAGCTCAGCCATGCAGGAGACAGGGGCCCTCACCTTCCCCTTGAAGATCCCTTAGCCTGGCAGTAGGGGAACCTCTGGAAGTTGGCAGCCCACAGGTATCCAGCCAACACATTTGAGTTAGGTTTGTTTGTCACAAGGTGCGACCAAGTACTTGGAACCAAAAGTGACATAGCAGTCACTTCTCAGGAGATAAAAACACATTGTTGTAGTTTTAGAGAATTGTTTCAAAGACTCAGGTCCATGCTGTGAGGGGCAGTGTTGGCACTGCCGCCAGGCTCCCTGAGCTCAGTCTTGGGGCTTTTCTCTCTCTCTGTAATAGAAAATAACTTGGAAATGATAGACATTCATTTCTTCACCTCCAAAAGCTGGTCACTGGGACATTGTAGGGAGAGAAGTATGATGCTTAATTGTGCCCCACTTTTTTATTTGCATATATTAGCTGTATATGGTAGACACATCCGTCCTGAGGAATTGGTGCATATACATACCGCATCTGAATCATTTTTATTTCTCCTTCCCCTCTACCTCCTTCTGCATTCCATTTGTCATTGTGTGACTGAGAAATAGACGGGAGCTTGGGAACATTGATAGAGTCCAGCAGATTTCTCTGGAGGACGCGCTTTCCAGCCAGGAGGTGGAGGTTGCCTTCATCTGCAGCGAGAGTGCGAGTCACGAGGGCCACATCAGGTAGGCTTTTCCTGGGATTGTCTTTGCCTTGCACAGGTGAACATGCCCACACCAGATCAGACACTCAGATGGATCTTGGCAGTCATGTGGGAAATTATGATCACTCTGTGGCTTTAAAAATTGTCATCAGGGAGGAGTGTGGTGCTGTGGCTGAGTACGTGACTGGCGCATGCAGAGCCCTGGGTTTGATCCCCAGCACTGCTGAAAAAATTTGAAAATAAAAATAGTTGTCAAAATATTAGAAAAATTCTTATTGTCAGTTATGATATCTATGGAAATGAAAACTATAGGTAAAAGTTTATTTATTTAGTATACCATAATTTGAAACATTAGACATGTTAAGAATTAGGGTTTTTTTTTTTTTTTTTTTTTGCTGTTGTTGTTGTCAAAAACTCAGTAAGAGAAGTTTCAGCAGAGCTGCCTGCGCTTCTCACACTTAGCCTGTGGAGTCCCCTCATTTGATCCTTGTGCCTCCAATGTCGTGGGCTGTCTCCTTTATTGGGAAATGATTTTCCATGAGGTAAGTGTGCCAGGACATAGTCCTGTCATTGGAGATAGGATGACACGGTAGATGACAGGATGACACAGCAAGAGGAAGCAGGAGGTGAGGCCCAGACCTCCTCAGCAGGGAAGAGCGAGCCTGGACAAGTCTCAGCTTCTCCTCCAGGGTTCACATGGGGCCACAGCTGCCACCACCCTGCTGTGGCCAGAGGGAGCCCCACTGTTCGTCAGTCTAGCTCTGGAGTGGATGAAAACTCTCTTTGCACCGAATTAGCTTTCTTTAAAATAAAAGGCAATCATGTCACTCTACTTATAAGTGCTTGGACCTGGTATCAAGTTCATAAACCCAGACCCTGGCAGCATTTAGATCCCCTCACAGCCCTGTTTCCCTCCATCCTCCGCAGCCCACTCCCCACGCAGAAATTTGCCAGTGGACAAAGCGCCCCAACTTCCCCGCACCTGCTACTCACAATCGTCCTTGGAAAACTCTTACTCATCTTTAGAGACCCAGTTCACTTGCCACTAGTGAAATCTTATCAGACTGCTTCCAGGAGCACTAAACTGCCCTGGATTCCATAATCTTTATAGCTGTTAAGTAGTAACAGGTCATTTATTTGTTAATTTGTCTTTGTTTTCTAGAGTAACTGCTGAACCGGAGTAAATAGCACTTAGTTGAAAAATATATCTGTATGAATATTCAGATTAATGTGTAGCTAGGACATGTTTCCCTTGCTGGAGAAAGCAGGATACTGTGAGGTGGGGCTCTTCGCGTCACGGGCATCCGTCCTGACGCCTGCGCACACGGGTTCCTGCTGTCTCTCTCTCTGAGCGCCTCAGTGAACCTTATTCCAACTGTTCTTTCTCTGTATTTTTCTCTTTTCCCAAAGGCAGTTCCTCGATGCTGGCAAGCATGTCCTCGTCGAGTACCCCATGACTCTGTCTCTGGTGGCTGCTCAAGAGCTGTGGGCCCTGGCCGAACAGAAAGGTGACGCGCGCCCCGTGGGTCAGAGCCGGCCCTCTGCTGAAGGGCTTCAGCTCCAGGACTCCTTCTCGCTTCTTTATGCCTTTTTAATCCTAGCCCCATTTCAGAAACACTACCCTGGCTAATCTTGTCTTTTGGGCTCCTCATTCCTTCCCACCCTGTACTATCGCACACATGGAGGGGTACAGGGAAGGCAGAGGGATGGGTGTGGTTTGTAGGCCTCTGGCTAAGGCTTATTATCTTCTACTCTATGAAAAAAAAAAAAAATTCACTTCTGGCTGTGCTAGGGTCAGAACATGGTGTTTATTTTGCTAATGAAAAAATGCCCAGGTCTGAGTAGCTGCACAGACATCATAGTATTTCTTGTTTCTCAAAAGGCTGACTACTTATTAAATGTGTACTCTATGTCAGAAACTTGGAAACTGTTACGCACTGCACATTTGGAATCCTAAGAACCTGTGGCTCTGGATATTCTAGTCTATTTTCCATTGCTATAACAAAACACTTGAGTCTGGGTAATTTATGGAGAAGAGAGGTTTGCTTAGCTCAAAGTTCTGGAGGTCACATCAGGGGGCTGTGTCAGTGAGGTCTCTTGCTGCTCCACCCATGTACAAAAAGAGAATGAAAAGTTAAATCAGAGAGCAAAAGGTGAGCTTGTAGCAGAGCCAACCCATGCTGTGAGAGCCAAAACTTGCTCATAGGAGAAAGTTTCATCCATTCATGGGGCGCAGACACCTCCCATAAGGCCCCGCCTCCCAACACTCCTATTTGGGGACCAAGCATTCACTGCTGGTAGGGATAAGTGCTATTCAAGCCCAGTGTAGCAGCAAGGATTTCCTATAGCTTATGTGTAGAGAACTGTGGCTCAAAGATGTTAAATAATTCATGCAAGGCCACAGAGCTAACAAAACATGGCTTCAGCATGTGAGGTGGAAATTAGAATCCAACACGAAGAGTGTTACTATCACGGGAGGTGGATGTTAGGTCCTTCTGCCAGCCCATGGGCTTCTCGTTCGTTCCCTAAGCCCAGCTGCTCTTCAGAGGTTTTTGTTCCTACAGTGAACTGATAAGCCCGTATGTGAAGGCTACTAGAATATTTACAGACTAAAGGAAATCATTCACTAAAATTTAAATTACAAATTCTTTTTTCTCGGAACTTGCTATTAGAGATGTTAGATCTATGAATAGAACATGGTGAACAATTATGAATCACCAAAGAGAGCACCCTGTGCCTACCACAGATAAAGATCTACTGTGCTCAGTTGAAGTTCTTGTTTGTCTCCAGTACTAGGCTGTGGTCCTGAAGGTGAGGCCCATCTTCCTGTGCAGCCCCAGCAGCTCAAAAGCCTGCAACTTTATTAGGCTTCATAAGGTGTTTTCAGGAAGAAGGGATGGATGAATGAGTAAAGAAATCAGCTAGAGGGGCTGGCGAGATGGCTCAGTAGATTAAGTGCTTGCCTGGCAAGTGCAAGGATCTAAGTTCAATCCCCAGTTCTGCCAAAAATAAGAAAGAAATCAAGGAGAGATGAGTGGGTTACTTACCAGTATTTGTGGAAAAAATAACAAAATGCCAAGCCAAGTCCCACAGGTTGCCTGCTACGTGCAGAGAAAGAAATGTATTTTTACTAAGAAGAGCTGTGTTGCCAGCACCTTAAGCACAAGGGTTACTTACATGGGTCAGTCCCACATCGCCAGCAGCTGGTGTGATACGCACAGCATTACTATGCAATATTCTTGCATAGTGCCTACCTGGATTTAATCCAGACTTCCATGTCAAAAAAGGCAGAGTTAGAGAAATAAGTTAAATGATATACTAAAAATTAAGCTACTGAGTGCTGCGGCACATGCCTGTAACCCTGCCTCCTTGGGAGCCAGGAAGACCAGGCTGGTCAACACAGAAAGATCCTGTCTCAAAGTTTAACATTTTTTAAAAGGGCTGAGGAAGTAGCTGAAGGACAAAGGACATGCAAGTGTGGTTGCCAGGATTTAAAAAGAACAAACAAAACAAAATGAGTCGAATCAAGATGAAAACGGCAACAGAATGATGAGCACTACAATATAAAAGGTTGCTTCTTCCAAACCTAATGCTCATATGTAGTGGTTTTCTTTCAAAGAGAGAGCACAGGAAGACAGGGGGCAAAAGGGTGACTACACTGACAGAGCAGACAGACTGAGCAGATAATCAAGGCCGGCGTCACCGCCCTGTGAACACCGTGTACTCTTGGTAGGATGGGCTGAGAATGGCCCTTCATAGGCTCACAACCCCGATGTAGCAATGAGAAGGATGCAGAATCATGAGGGATGTTCTGTGAAGTATCTGGCCAGTGCTCTCAGCACTGTCACAATCAAGGAAAGTTGAAGGAACTTCCAGCCCAAGAGGAGCCTAAGGAGATGTCAAACTAATGTGGCATCCTGAATCATAGGGCACATTAGGTAAAATTACAGACACCGGAGCAAAGCATTGACTTCAGTTAATTTTTTTTTTTGGAACCGGGGATTGAAGTTAGGCCCTTGCACTTGCCGGGGAAGTGCTTGTTCTACTGAGCCATTTCCCCGGCCCCAATGGGGGGTATTTTAATCAAAGCATAAGAACTGCCCAGGTCTGTGAGATAAAATGTGCTTTTTTTTTTTATTTTTTTTTATTTAGGGAAAGGGCCTACTGGTTTTTCAAGGTCTTACTACTAGATCAGACTCATAATGATTCACCTGTTACAGCCTCCCAAGAGCAGGATTATAGGTGTGTGCCACCATGCCCTGTCTCAATTGCTGTCTCAGTGCTCCCCAGGGGTTGGGCTGATAAGGTAGACCTGAGGATGGAACTTCCGACCCCTGGGCCTGCTTGCAGGCACTTTAATCCACTGTGCTACTTTGGCCAGCCCCAAATGTGCTATTTTGACACACCGTGTAATGATCAAACAAAGGAAATTAGCCTTCCAGTCCCCCCAACATTGTTTTCCTATAGTAAAACACTTGTGATCTCTTTTCTAGCCATTCACAATTCATTCTTATTGACTATAATTACCCTACTGCACAATAGAATGCCAGAACTTCTTCCTATGCTACCATAATTTTATGTTCATTGGACCAGTCTCTCCCCATCTTACATTTTCCAGCTTTAGGTGACTATTATTCTACTTCTGTAAGATTACACACATATGAGTAAGATTATGCAGTATTTATCTTTCTGCTTCTGGCTTATTTCAACATTTGTCCTCTAGAATCATTGATGCTTGTGGAAATTACTCGATTTCATTTTTTAAAAAGGGTGAATAGTATTCCATCATGTATAGCCCAACAGTGAGCTTGTTGGGTCATGTAATAATAATTTTTTATAATAGTTTGAGGGATCTACATAGTATTTTTCATAATGGCTGTACTGTTCATATTCCTACCAACAATGTGTTATTCTGTATGTTGTCCTTTCACTCTGTTGATGATATGCTGTATGGAAGCTACAGTTTGTTCTAATGCCATTTGTCTATTTTTGCTTTCCTTACCTGTGCCTTTGGGGTTTTATTCAGGAAATTCTTGTCCAGTCCTATGCCTTTCCCTTCCTCTTTTCTCCTAGTAGCTTCATAGTTTTCAAATCTTAAAGTGAAGTCTTCGATCCATTTTGAGTTGATGATTGAAACCAGTAAGAGTCTAGTTTTAATCCTCTGCATTGAACTCCAGTTGGCCCAGCATCATGTGTAGAGAGACTGTCTTTCATGATTTCTTAGAAAATATACAAATGGGCTAGAATAACTCACCTGTGCATAAAAGATTAAAAAGTGAAGAGGAGATGTATGGATGAAGATATTTGCACATTACATATTTGAAGAGTGGATGATACCCAGAGCATCTAAAGAACTCCACAGGTCATAGGCAGATAAAATAATCCAATTAAGAAATAGATAGACACTGTCATATCCTTGTTTTCTGGATTTTTGCTGTTTTCTTTCTTTCTTTTTCTTTTTTTAACCAGAGATCAGATTCAGGAGTTGTGCTTGCCAGGCAGGTGCTTATGCCACAGAGCTATCTCCCTGGTCCCTCTTCCTTTTTTTTTTTAAATAGGGCTCTGTATATAGTACAGGCTGGCCTTGAACTCGCAGTGATCTCCTGACTCAACTTTTTTTCTTTTTTCACTTTTTGAGACAAGGTCTTACTATGTAGCCCAGGTTCACTTCAAAGTTATACTAATCCTCCTGCCTCAGCCCTTGTGAGCTCTGGGATTATAGGCAAGTGTCACCATACCCATCATCAAGGTTGAATAAAATTTCTGCCCAAAAAAGTTATATTAATGGCAAACACACATAGGAAAGGGTGTTCAGCATTACTGATCATTCAAGAAATGCAAACCCAAAGTACAAGGAGATGCCATTCAGATGTGTTAGGGTAGCCACTGTCAATAACCATAAAACTGAGAGCCAGGGCTGATGGTGTATGCCTGTGATCCCAGAACTTGGGATGCTGAGGCAGGAGGATTGTGAGCTCGAGACCAGCCTGCGCTACAAAATGAGCTCAGTGCAGCCTGAACTGCATAGCAAGACCCTGTCTCAAAAAGACAAAGCAAAATAAAAACCCTCAGAAAACCAGTATTGATGAGGATTTGGAAAAATTGATGGAAGTGGCACAGCCACTGTGGGAAACATGGAGGTTCTTCAAAAAATTAAAAATAATTTTATTATTTTGGGTATATGACAAAAAGTACTAAAAGCAGTGTTTTCAAGAGGTACTTGCATTTCAAGATATATCTATATCTGTATATATATATTATATATATATATATATTATATATATATATATAATATATATATATTTGCTAATTTTCTCCATCCCTTCACCTCCATCCATCAATGGACAATTTTTGTTTGGTTAACAAAAACATTTTTTGTTTGGGTAGAAAAATATGCAGTCTTAAAAAAGAAGGAAATCCAGTCACATGGGTGAGACTTGAGGCTATTATTTCAAGTGAATCAAAACATTTGCAGGTAAGACCAACTCTGTATGATTTTACTTGTAGGTGGCGCGTAAAGTCACCAGACTCACAGAAATGGAAGTCAGCATGGCTGGTGAGGGCACGGTGGGCGGAGGGGGGCAAGGATCTGCTCAGTGGACACAGTTTCCGTTTCACAGGGTAGAAAGGCTGTTGAAATTTGTTGCATAGCAATGTGAATATAATTAATATTACTAAGTTTAAAACGGTCAAATGGCGATAAATTTGGGGTCTCTTTTTCAAATCACTCCTAATACTACATAGCCCACCCTGCACGACTTTTTTAGAGGGCTGAAGGCAGTCGCAGTGGAACTGATAGAATCTGACATAAAATGGAGAGCAATTCAAAGGTGGTAAATGCAACTCCATTAAATAGTCTGTGAAGTCAAAATACATATCAGAGAATCTTCAAAATTTATATCTTTTGTAAACCTCATTGTATTGAAATACATAGAAATCTTTTTGTATGTTTATATTCACACTGTTATTTATGAGCGCAAAATATAGAAATTTGGGGTCCAATAGTGAAAGAACAGTTAATGTAAACGATGAAGCATCTTATGGGTAGCTTATGTAGGCTCTCGAAGTCACAAAGATGCTTATCAACAAACAAAGGGTACATTTTACAAGGTTAACATGCTGATGTTGGAGCAGCCTCGTGGTCTTAGATCCTACCTGAGAATCTGTACTTGATTTTAGCCAAAAGGCTGAGAAGCGATTCCTACCTGAGAATCTACAGACAGACCTGGCACTTCTTCCAGGGAGAACCGGAAAAGCAATACTGTGTGTTTCTCACATTCCGTTCTTCCACATGGCGCCCAGCTTGTGTTTTCCATTGCTAATGATACTGCTTCGTGAAGGTGATCTCGGAGAAGCTTTTGCACTGAAGGTTGCATTTTTTTTCCCTCTTTGTAACTGAATGATTGCTTTGTGAGGTGATGTGCATTCTTAGCCCTTTTCTGATGAGTTACGGTTTGCAAACTCACGGCTTCCTGTTTTTCTTCAGTGGACTAGAAGCTGTGACTTAATTTTAATATTTACTTTGGTGTGCAACTCAGATTTGCTTTGCAGCCTCTGTTATTCTTTGAGTGTTTATTTTCTGGCACAAAGTGGCTTAGCACAAAAGTAGGGTGCTGTGTGCGGCTCAGCCTCAGCCCTGGGACTAGCAATTTCCCATATGGGTACTGGTGCTTTTTATTTTTTTAAACTAAAAGAAAATCTTTTACTTACTTATTTGGTACAGGGTTTTGCTCTGCAGTTTAGACTCATAGTGACCTTCCTGTTTCAGCCTCCCCAGTGCTGGGATTACAGGCATGCGATACCACCTGGTTTTGGAGGCCTATTTGGCGCAGGGCCAGCACAGCATGTGGTACTGGGAATCAACTCAGGTCCTAGACTGTCCAGCTGTCTCCCCAGCCCCGTACTAGTATTTTGATGCTAAGAATTACATGCTAGATGTTCTTATTTTCCCCGGATCTCTGTGTTTTCAGGAATAAAATCATGGAATTCTGAAAGGAATAAATCATGGAATTCTGCATATCAATATCTGTCTGTCTGTCTGTCTATGTGTATGTGCAATATACTATGGTCACCATGTATTTTTTATCAAAATATAAGTCTGGGTAACAGAAAAGCATAGAAGCAGTTGAAACACACACAGTTTCTCTAATCACAAGTATGGGAAGGTTCCCGGGGAGAACACTGGCTTCCCAAATGCAGTCTAGTTTTCTAGATGTCAAGGAGGCCCTCAGATGCTTGGGAAAAACTAACTATAGGGAGAGAAGCCTCTGCTATTATCCTATTGTTGCAAATTATGTTGTACCGCTTAGTTTTTACGAAGCCGTTTTGTGCCAGAAAGCTTCTGTTTAGCCCCCAAAGCTCTCTTTGGGGAGTGTGTGTGTGTGTGTGTGTGTGTGTGTGTGTAACATTTCCCAAGGAGTCAAGATTCTGCTTTCAGTGAAACATGTCATCACTACACTTCACACTTAATCACAACGTATTTGTAGTATTTTTATGATGCTTTTAGCCTGCACAGGAAAAAGTTTCCAGGCTTTTAAAGCTTTACAGTTTTTAAAACTTCTTTAAAGATTCTAAGATTATAACTACTAATGTTAAGGCATTCTCCTTTCTGAAGGGAGGGGCATTTTATAATCATCTGATTGTGCCAATCTCTTGAATGAAGAATCCTATTAGGTCCTAACCTTAATCTGTAGAGGTCCTTTTTCCTGTGTGTCTTAGATTATTTTTGTTTTGCACTGCCCCCTGCTGTTCAGAATACAGCTCAACACCCTGCAACCTCAGGCACCTCCCTGGTTTCAAGTTGCCTTTGAGGGCAGGTGCAAGCCATGGGAGATTTTCATTCCTCTTAGAAGCAGAGACCAAGGGCCCCCTTCACTGGTGTGTGTGTGTGTGTTGTTCTGGCACCTACCCATGGCATTGTAATTGCTGTGTGTCTCGTGCTGAAAAAAAGACAGTTGCAGCCTTTAGGGTGCACAGCTGAACACGGGTAGTGACTGGTTTTTATTTTTTGTCACGCCAGGAAAAGTCTTGCATGAAGAGCATGTGGAACTCTTGATGGAGGAATTTGCATTCCTGAAAAAAGAAGTGGTGGGGAAGGAGCTGCTGAAAGGATCCCTTCTCTTCACAGGTGAGTTGTGTCCAGGGCCGCAGGTCACAGGTGAGGTCAGAGACAGCCAGCCTCTTGCCCAGCTTGGATCCAGCTGTGCTAGAGACCTTCTGACTTGCGGCCAATGCTGTTTACATGCTTCTATAGACAATGAAAATATGTATTTTAGTCTTTCTGTAAATGAGATGGAATTGCTGTGATCTTAGGTAAAACACGTTTTAGACCTCAAGCATCTTTTCCTTGTGCACCAATCTATTAGGCAGAAATTTCCCTCATAAAATCTTAAGTTGGCAATTATGTTTATACAGCAGATCCTGTGTGAAAACTCTTTACAAAGGCCTCAGAGGTGGGTGCTGGGAGAAGAGGATGCTTTTCTATACATCTCCTTGAGAACAAATAGAACCTACATAGCCCCTTTCCTCCTTGAGCAAAATACAAGGTCAGAAGCTTCTGCCATGATATTAAAAGCAATGTGTAATTGGCGGCTTGCCTCATGGTGGTCATTCCTGAGCAGCTCCCCTGGTGGGAGGAAAAGAACGCTCTGGAGTCCTCTGGTCTTGTGGTCGCTGTAGATGCCATCCTTGGTCTCAGGGACCCCTTTCCTGAGGGCTTGCGTTATGGAAAGGGGACTTGTACGTGGCTTGGCTTTCTCAAGTGTGGAGAACACTTTGTCTCTGTGGGCTGGTAGACAGTGCAGCAGAACCTTACTTCAAGAGGATGCTATCTTTGAAAATAATGTAAGTTTTGTGGTGATAAGCAGTCATGATGGATCTGTGCGCAGAGCTGTGCTATGAATGTGACATACATGATCGATGATGATTCCTAGGACAGACAGCCCTGTAACAGGGGTGTCAGCCACCCTCGTGCTGCAGGCAATGAAACTGAAGCTCATGGATGGGAGTGGCCGCATCAAGTCACAGAGCACTCCGGTGACAGAGCCTGCTTGAGGTGTGACCTGGGCTTTTGGTGGCCAAAGGATACTCTGTTCAGAGCTCTAGAGCAGGTTCTAGCCAATTCAGAAAGAGTTGCTGACTAAGCTTGAATTTAGAACCTAGTAATGTCACTCAATTTATATGTAACTTTTTTTTTTTTTTTTTTGTCTTTTTGAGACGGTCTCACTATGCAGTTCAGGCTGGCCTTAAGCTCACTTTGTAGCTCAGGCTGGTCTCGAATTCACAACAATCCTCCTGCCTCAGCCTCCCGAGTGCTGGGATTACAGGCATGCGCCACCATGCCCGGCTTGTAACTTTTTTATGGGACATGGTCATCGTCTTAATTCCGCAGTCATAAGGTATGTTTGCTGTAGCAAATATTTGCTGAAGCAAATATGCAGTTGTTTCAATTTTGCTTATAACTTGGGCTGCATGCAGAAGAGAGCTATATGTGATCAGATTTCTCATAGAGACACTCATTTATACACAAGATTATGAAGAATGAGGAAATACACTGGCTTGATTTTCTGATGCTGAACTAGCTTTGAAGGAATTTCAGCTTTATTCACCTTTCCAGGTACTACAAGACCTTCACTTTATTACCATTTACACACATAGGCATGTATAAAAATCAGATTTGAGGGGCTAAAACATCTTGGTTTTATGTGACATTTTGGTAAAAATCTTGTGTTTACCAGATAACTTTAAAACAATAACTGAAAAGGACATGTGTATGTTATATAAGTACTTATAAAAGTGTGATTGAAATGATTTAAAAACTTACTACAGTAGCCAGTCATGGTGGCACATACCTGTAATCCCAGCAGTTGGGAGGCTGAGGCAGGAAGATCACTGCAAGTTCTAGGCCAGTATGGGCTGTACATGAGTGCAAGTTCAGGCTGGACTGCACAGTGAAACCTTGTCTCAATATAATATAATATAATATAATATAATATAATATAATATAATATAATATATATATGTCACTATATGTATATGTCACTATATATATTTCACTATATACATATTTCACTATATACATATTTCACTATATATTGAAAATCACATTGCTATTAATCTCCCTTAAATATCTCCTGCCTTTCCTTGAACAAATTTATCACATTGTTCTTGCCACACTTTGAAGCAATTTGGAAATTCTCCTTTGTAAGTGTCTTTAGGAGGTGTGAACAAACAGACAAGCAAACACAAAACCAAAAAAACATGGCGAATGCTGCTGCCCAGTACCTTCCAAGGGAAGGGCAGGCTCTTAAGAGCATCACGGCGCGTCCTCCTCCGGCTTATTCACTGGGTCTGGCACTGTGTGACCGCCGGCTCTTCCCCAAAGTAGAGGTGACCATGCAGGGGAAATGTTTTGGCTTGATTCAAGACATTGAGGGAGCCAGAGCAGTACAGCTGTACACACGTACAAAAAGAACTCCAGAGCTGCTTCAGAAGTGGTAAGAATGGTGGGATGTGTGTCCTGACTGAGCGCGATTAACGGGCAGTGTGTCTTACTTGAATGGATTATTTTTCCATTTAAACACACACAACACTTTTCAGTCACCCCTCCTCTGCATATATGAATCTAAAGAATGTATTCGAATCCTGGGACTCTTTATTATTTTTGCTGGGATTGACTACACTTGACAGAAAAACTACTTCTTTTTTTTTTAAACTGAACTGAACTGAATAAAACAGGCAAAAGGGAGATACCTCTGTGAGAGTTTCCATTTAGCCATCTGGACTGTCCTCAGTACTAGCCATCATCATGCACACCCTGCCAGGGAGTATCTCCTGGCCCTGTCCCCTCATGGCACTGGGGCTGTGCGTCCTGGGCCAACCCTTCCTCCCTGAGCTCATGCCCACTGTGGTTCCCTCCAGCTACTCCCCTGGAAGAACAGCGGTTCGGCTTCCCCGCCTTCAGCGGCATCTCTCGCCTGACCTGGCTGGTCTCTCTCTTTGGGGAGCTTTCTCTTGTGTCTGCCACCCTGGAAGAGCGGAAGGAAGAGCAGTACATGAAAATGACTGTGTCCCTGCAGACCAAGAACAAATGGTAAGTCATGAGAGACCCTGGATTCATCAGGGCTCCTCCAGTGTCCCCAGGGCTGAGTCTAGAATGTCCCTGAGGGGCAGCAGCCTGGCATCCCCCCAACAAGAGCTGTCTGCTCTGAGACATCACCAATATTGCCTCATTTCTTGGTCCAAATATGGTGAGAGGTAAAGGAGACCCACATACACCATTCGTCATTGGTGAATGTGGCTTCCACAACTCAGGCGACACAATTCAGCTGTGTCACATAACAACATGAGCTGGTTTATTTATTTTGGACACAGATTCTCCCTGTGCTGCCCAGACAGGCTCCTGCTCAGGCTCAAACAGTCCTCTTACCTCATCCTTTCAAGTAGCTGGCATTGCACTTGTGTGCCACCGTGCCTAGCTATCATTATTTATTTTTGATGATAAGGAAATAGGCATGCAGGAAGCATTACGACATTTAGCATTGTCTCAAACCCTCAAGATTCTGTGTTACATGAAAAAATTTCTTGGGTGGATCACGGTATTTGGAGTATCACAAATTCATTTTTATCCAGCATAAAAATAGAGCAGTGAATAATATGCATTAAAATTAGTCTTAGACTGAGAGTAGTGTATACATCTATAATCCCAGCACTCAGAAGTCTGAGAGGACCAGGAATTTGAAACCATCCTAGGCTATACAATGAGTTTGAAGTGAGTCCAAGCTACAAGGCAAGACCTTGTTTTAAAACCAATCAGCCAACCAACTCAAAATTCTTCATCATTTACAAAGCTGTACTGTTAGCTTTTAAAACTACTCATGGAAATTCATTTTTTAGGTGACTTTAAACCAACTTTTTGATAGTTTGCAATAATAATTTTAAAATTTGTGTCAGAATAAAAAAAATTAGTTAATGGAGTTGTCACTAAGGTAAGTAAAATAAGAAACACCAATACTGATTTTACCTACCTTATCAACGTAGTTACAGTTTCCTAGATCCAGTGCCTGACCTGAACAGGATGTTTTGGCTTGTGGGTGAGCTTTGAGCACCTATGTAACTTCTTCAAGGCCCGTGGGTCCCTGTGGGATGTACGAGCCCAAGGCTAAAGTGCCCTGTATGTGATGGGAAAAAATGCCTGCTTATCGTGTGACAGTAGCCCTGGCTTGGGACTTGCCCAGAAGAGTCCTCAAAGACAGGTTCATTGTCTTTCTCTCACAGCATCTCCCAGCTGACAGGCTGGATTCTGTTTCACTCAGAAGGAGACATTTTTCGAAGACTTGTCACCACACTTACAGGCCACTCCCACTGTATCAGGGACCGAACTCAGGTCACCTCCAGACAACATAGTAGACATGAGCAGAACATAGGTAATGGGGTGCAGGAGACAATGGATAACCTTGAAAGATCACCAAGCAAAGGGCTGTTGAGGCAGGGGTCATCATGTGACTCCATTTTATAGATAGTATTATTAGCATTGAGTGCCAGGCATGCTTGGCCCTTTTATAAGGGCTTTCTCTTTTGATAGTTATACCAACACCCTGAAGCTCGTGTTAGTGTCACATAGGAAACTGAGGTTCAGGAAAGATTTAGAACTTGCCCAAGGACACAGAACAAGCAGCTGTATAGCATTCCCTTGGGCTGCTCTTCTTTGGGCTCCAAGCTGTGTGGCACCTCCCCAGTAGAGCTCAGGAAAGGCACAGGAAGGGCTGTCTTGGAAACATGCCAGGCACTCTACTCTGTACCTCATGAGCATGGTCATGTGTCAACCAGACACGTGTAAGCCCAGAATTAGCCAGAAAGCCCCAGAAAGCTACTCACTCCCAAACCCATATCATTTTCTTCCATTTCATCAGCAGTTTTCAAACGATGTCAAAATCAACAGTAACTTTTTTTTTTTTTAGGCCAAATAATTTGTGGATATCCAACATATAACAGAAACACACAGCCAACTGCAGTCACACCTATGTGGGAGGCAGGAGCAGGAGGGTCACTTGAGTCCTGGAGTTTGGGAGGCATTTGGGCAGCACAGCAAGACACTGACTCCAAAAAGAGCCACAAGTTTCATGCCTTCTGCTGCAGAGTAGGGGAGCAGCACCAGTGCTGTTCCTTGCCTGCTCCATGCATCAGGGATTGTTAGATCTCCTCCTCCCCGACCTGCAAATAGATGCTGACAGCAGGGATGTGGAGGTGGGTGGCCTGGAGAAGATGAGTACATGTAACACTTGTACAGGTAGGCAGAGCCCATGTCCTGAAGGCAAATATTTGCAGGTCATCGGAGGCAGGAAAGTACCAATAGTCTGTGTCCTCCCAGGGACAATGTGATTCTGAGTCTTTAGAGGACATGGTCAGAGAATGAGGAAGGAGGAAGCACCCTGATGTCTTCTTTCACATGTGGCCATGGTATGGTCCCTCTTGGTACACTGAAGACCTGTCCCTCTTAAGCTTTTGTCCCATGCTCCATGTAAGACTTGGTAAGCAGGTGAGCCCAGAGGAAGGCTGATCTTACCCACTGTGTTAGTTAGGGTTCTCTGGAACAACCAAGAGTTCGTGTGTGGACACAGAGGAGAGGCATTTTCTAGGGAGCTGCCTCATATAGTTGTGATATCAGAAAAGCCCCACGATTGGCCCTCAGCATGCTGGACACACATGGACACCAGTAGCACAGCTCAGATCAAGTCAGAAGGGCTCAAAATGAGAAAACTGATGGTTGTGACTCGTGGCTCAGGGCCAAAGGCTGAGAGTTCCGGGAGGGGAAACTCTTGAGTTCAAGGGCAGCAAACCTGAACTTGGGATGTCCAAGGCAGGAGGACACTTCTGCGCCATCCTTCACACAGACAGACAGGCCAGCTCATTGCTTATTCTCCCCATGCCCTTGGCTGGCGGGGTGGTGCCTGAGCTTCTGAAGGGCAGGTCCTCCCCACCTCGTGTGCTCAGATATTCACGGTAACCTTTGGGAACACTTCGACAGCCACAGCCACAGTCATGCTTTGCCGCACTTCTAGGTATCCTTCATCCAGGCATATGGACCCCCTAAATGGCTCATCACACTTAGGCTGGGGGAGTCATGATTTCCATCAATACCCAGTGATGTTTTCAGGTGGCTTCTCTGTGCCCTTTTACAGTCCTATCCCTTAAAGCCCAGCACTCTGGAAGCAAATGGCAAAAGAAGGTGAAGGTAGTTTCCCACAGCCTCTGCATTTTTGATTCACCTGCTTGCCCCAGTGAAGCCAATGGGAGAGCAGGGGAAATCCCAGCTATCAGGGTGAGGTTTTCTTAGGCTTTAACAACACTCCTGTTCCACTGAGGGTCTACCTCTGAGCTCAACAGTCCAGCTCAATTACCTTGGCCCTGGCTTGTTCCTATGGAGAAGGGAAAGGGAGGGAGAAGCAAAGACAAGTAATGACAGGGCAGCATGGGTCATTTCACTCCTAGCACTTTGTCCTAAGAAGGGAGGTATACATATGTGTATGTTTATAAATCTGAAGAGGTTAAATGCAGGATACCCACAGTGAAATTTAGAAGGAGCTTAGGTATTTAAAAATGATAAATTATTAAATAAATTGTATAATCATATGTATTAATCATAGTAATCTGTAAAATCACCAACATACTTAAAAATAAGCAGAAAGAACATCATTTTAAAATTGTGGCTTTTGGGGCTGGGGAGACGGCTCAGTGGAATAAGTGCTTCCCAGGAAAGCGCAAGGGCCTGAGTTCAATCCCCAGTTCCACAAAAAAAAAAAAAAAAACAAAAAAAAAAACAGCAACAACAAAAAACAACCAAATGCTCCAAGTACCTAGATTGAAAATTGTGGTTTTATAGTTTACATGCCATGTACATATAGGCAGATATTTGGAAAAGGGGTGTTGAACTGCAAGTGCTTTAAGGAGAAGAATCTGATTTTTTTTCATTTTAAATTAAATTTTTTTCATCTGTTATTTATTTTATTTTTTGTGTAGTTAGTATAGGGACTCACTGCACAAATCAGATTTGTAGTGATCCTTCTTGTTTTTCAGCTTCCCAAGTGCTGGGGTTACAAGCACGGGCTACCTTGCCCAGAATCAGTTGCCTGCTCAGTGTGCCCTGGGGCAGGGCTAGTGTGACCTGCCAGGGATTGAACCCAGGTCCCTGTGTCTGCCTTCAGCAAGTGTTTTAATCCACTGAGCTATCCTGTCAGCCCTGTTATTTATTGATTTGATACAGGTCTCACTGTACAGTTCAGGCTCATAGTGATCCTCCTGCCTCAACCTCCCCAGCACTGGGATCACAGGTATATGCCACCACTCCTGATTTTGGTGGCAGTATTAGGGATCAAACTCGAACACTTACACTTGCCAGGCAGGTGCTTAGACCACTGAGCTATCTCCCCAGCTTTTTTTTTCCTTTAAAAACTCTTAATATAGTTTTTAACACTATAAACGTTTTAGAATATGTTCAGAAGAGCAAGCCTGGAGTTGTAGCTAAGTGGTGAAGCACTGGATTACTGAGTAAAAGCACTGGGTTTGAACCTTACCACTGCAAAATAAATAGCTAGAGAAGATTTTATATGTTTTTTTCCCTAATATTCAAGGGAGCTCTTTACTTTAGGTCAAAATCTTTTTAGGAGAAAATTTTATAGCCTCCCATAAGCAGATAGCAGCTATTATATGCTATAAAGGAAAAAAAAAAAAAAAAAAAAAAAAAACAACAACTTGAGAGAGAGGACTGTGGAGAAGGCAAGTTTATCCTGCTTGGATTCTAGATTTCTACGAGTGCAACTGTGTGCCTGAAGGGGACAGTTGGAGTGGGGCGGGAGTGTCTGGGTGCCCTGCAGGGGCATCTTCTGGCAGGAACCCCTGAAGCACCTGATGGAAGAACTCTAGAAAATCAACACACACACACACACACACACACACACACGGGGAGGGTTAACACTTCATACACACAATTCAGATGTTCACTCCATGTCCTCTCTGGATCCCCTGAGGGAGCCTTAATATACAGGGTAAAAACTTCTGAATAACAAACTGGTGTTGGCACAAGAGTCATTCTATAAATATTTTGCCCAATGGCAAAAATAAAGGACTATTTTATGGTAAAGTTGCAAAAAGTGTCACTCCTGGACTTGGAGAAGCGGCAGGCATCAGAATGCCACCAGGCCACCGCATTGAGCCACAGCTTCCAGAAAAATGGGCACAAAGTAAGCTCCCTGACGCCAGCAAGCACTCATTTACACTCCCAGGTGAGTGACACGTCATCCTTACAATTCTTTCTGTCTTTGCAGTCCACTGACATGGATAGAAGAGAAAGGTCCTGGTCTTAAACGAAACAGATATTTAAGCTTCCATTTCAAATCCGGGTCTCTGGAGAATGTCCCAAATGTGGGAATCAATAAGAACATTTTCCTGAAAGATCAAAATATATTTGTCCAGAAACTCTTGGGCCAGGTCTCTGAGAAGGAGCTAGCTGCTGAAAAGAAACGCATCCTGCACTGCCTGGCACTGGCAGAAGAAATCCAGAAGGTCTGCCATGCCAAGAAGTAAGAGGAGGCGGCGGCATGGTGCCTCCTGGGTGGGAAGCATTTGGGCTCCATCAAGAGTCGACCTTTAATGCTGTTCTTCTGATTAAACACAACATGCTGGGTACACAGGATTTCCTTGTTGTTTTACTGTTTTGTTTTGTTATTTTAGTATATTTAGTATAGGGTCTACAGGGTCTCTCTACAGATAGGACTCATAATGATCCTCCTATTTTCAGCCTCCCAAGTGCTAGGATTACAGGTGCACACCACCATGCCCAGTCTCAGTTGTTGTCTCATTGCATTCCAGAGCTGGGGCCTCCGGCAGGCCAGAGAGTGAAACACCAGAGATGGAAATCCCGGTCCCGCTTCTAACACCCAGCTACTGGGTCTGCTTGCAGGTGCTTGAATCTGCTGAGCTATTTGGCCAGCCCCTGCCTAGCAAGTGCTTTAATCCGCTGAGCTATCTGGTCGACCCCCTGCTGTGGTATTTTGAGCTGAGTTTGTGCAGTGGGGGTGAGGAAAGAAATTTACTTAGAGAGGAACTAAGTGCTTTCCATGCCTGATTTCACTTACTCTTCCAAGCGACCATAGCAGATGGGTATGACCAGTCCTGTTTCCTTTGATGTACTAGAGAACCTTGTTTGAAGTCATTCAGGCAGTAAATAGAAGTAGACTTTTAAGATTTCCCATGTTCTGAACCCTTCAGTTATCACCCTGGAGTCCTTTTCCCATTTTAAAGCATATTACCATCTCCCACAGACATTCACTCCATGACCAAGTGCTGGGAAAATGTAGCCACCACCCTGAACAACACACTGTCAGCACACACTGGGGGATGTGAGGGGAGCCCTGACAAAAGTCTGGTATGAGCACTGAGGTGCAAGCAGGGAGCAACCTGGAGAGTGACTCCGGAGCAGCGTTGCTAGAACATGGGGTCACAGAGAGGGAATCCTAGAGAGCAAACCTCAAACACACACAGGAGGTGCAATTTATTAGGTAGTACAAGGGCACTGAAGGTTGTCCATTCACAGCAGAGGGGCCTGGTCACCTTTGTGGATGAGGGAAAGCACTCAGCAAGCTGCTGGGCACAGGTGAGACCTCAGCCAAGGAGGAGGCCATCAGCTAAGGGACAGGAGTGTGCCTGCAACCTGCCCTTCAGGCTCTCCTGCCCCAGGCTGAGCTGAGTATCATTTGTCTCATTGTTTCACTTCTCCTGGTGCATTTTCTCCAAATCCTACATTAGTTTTCTTGCTGCTGTAAGCGCTCCTCTTGGGTTTGTTCACTTCTTATTTGCTGTTACGACATTGGACCAGTTCAAAAACTGTGAGGTCAATGTTGGAGGATCATTCTATTTATGATCTCTGTTTAATTCCCTCACCATGGTACCTCAAGGCAAAACAGAAAAGCCTAATTAATTTTAAACCTAAAAAGGTTTTTAACGTTACTGTCTTATTTACCATGCAAAATAGTTTGCAATAAATATGGGTCACTTGGGTACCTTGTATTCCTCCTATGGCATGTCCCATAGGAGAGAATAGTGTGTGTGTGGGAGGGGTCATATATTGTGGCAGCTAAAAGGAGGTTAATATTGAACATAGTTATTCACCTATTTTGGGTTTAAAACTGTTGAGAAAGCACAGTGGTCTTACTCAATATTGGGGGAGGGGGTAGATATCATAGAAAACCATCAGCGAAGAACCAGCAGTTGTGTTATCCCCTGAAGCAGGACAGTATGCAGAACATTATTAAAAGGAACTATGGGACTTCCAGAAAGCTGGCAGAATGGTAAGCAGTAGCAAATCAAGCTCTCCAGGGTTTAGAATCCAGGCTGGAAATCCAATTCCATTGTTATTAGAAGATAACAAGTTGGGAAAGGAAAGGAGGGAGGTAGATCCCTGGGTCCAGGGAGAATCTGAAGGGAAAATTGGAGCCTACAGAGAAAGTGAAGAGACAGAACACAATATAGAAAAAGGAAGGGGCAGTGTGCACTTTATCCCAGGCTCCTGGCTACTGGTGTGAGAAAGGAAGATTGGGCCTGCAGAGACACAGTGAAAGTGGGTGACTCCAGAGGCCTCCAGGGAGAATTACAGCTGGAGGAGCACTGAATGTCGCACCGAGTGCTGCATGCTGCAGTAGCAGGTGAGTGCTGCAGTCCAAGCAACTGCTCTGTCCCCTGGAGAGGGTGCTTGGCCACTTTAGGGAAAGGCCAAATGAGTCAGGAACTCAGCAGCTGTGGCTTCGCTCCTTTTCAGGGCTGCCAAGTGTTAAAAACTCACAGTGACTGGGTGAGGGGCAAGCGCAGGAGACATCCAGGGTTGGGGAGCCGTGGCTGGGCAAGACACATCCAGAATCTGATTAGCTAAAGGAATCAGCCCACAACAAAGTAACCAGGGGCCAGGAGCAGCCCAGATCTCTTTGGATTTGAATGTACTAGCAGTGGATTTCCATCCTAATCCTACCACAGGCTTGCAGGGATTATCCAGCATGGATCTGAGCTTGGGCTGCCTTCTTGGGCTTCCACAAAGACAAAGTCATGCCCTGAACTGGACAATATCACAGAGCTATAGACCCCAGAAGATAATCACAGCCTTGAAATCACAGACAAATTTCTTTTTTCCCCCCAATCACATGTGGGCTTTTTATTGTTGTTGCTTATTTTTTAAAATGTTTTTTGTATGTATGAGTATGAACATAATTTTTAGCGTCTTCTGTTTTATTTTCTTTAAAAACTAAATACCAGTCAATGAAATTGAAGGAATGACAACAACCACAACCACAACAATAACAATAATAATAAACTGTCAACAAAGAAAAGCCCAGGATCTTGAGGAACTTGCTGTTGAATTCTACAAGAAATTTCGAGAAGATTTAATGCCACTATTTATCGAAGTCTCTACTGAAATCAATATGAAAGTAATACTCCCAAAATTATTCCTCAAAGCAAGTATCAGCCTGATGCCAAAACCCAAGAAAGATGTGACCAAATAAGAGCACTGCATGCTCCTGTCCTTAACGAACACAAAAGCAAAACTCCTCAATAAGACACTCGCAAACAGAAAGCAGCAAATAATCAAGAAGATTATAGACCACGAACAAGTAGGATTCATCCCAGGGATGCAGGGATGGTGCAGCATACACAAATCAATAAATGTAATACACCACATTAGCAGAACCAAGGACAAAAACCACATCGTCATCTTAATAGCTACACAAAAAGCATTTAACAAAGTCTTAACACCCATTCATGATAAAAACCCTACAGAAATTTGGAATAGATGGGCTTCATTGCAATCTGACAAAAGTTGTTTTATCTATGACAAACCAACAGACAACATCATATGAAATGGACAAGAACTGAAAGCTTCCACTCAATAAAGTCAGAAGCATGAAAGGCATGCCCACCATCACTAATCCTAACCAGTATAATTTTGGAAACATTATCTAGATCAATTAGCCAAGTGAAGGGCCAGCCAAATAGCTCAGCGGGTGAAAGCACCTGCAAGCAGGTGCAGAGGCCCAGGGTTTGATCCTCGGGCCTGCCATGCTGGCCCCACCCCTGGGGCATGCTGAGACAGCGACAGAAACTGGGTTTCGTGGCACAAGCCTGTAATCCCAACTCTTGGGAAGCTGTAAACAGGCAGATCACTATGAGTCTGATCTAGTAGTGAGACCCTGAACACCCTATAGACGCTTCCCTAAAAATACAAAAACAAAAAATAGCTAAGCGAAGAAGTAAAAAGAATAAAGGTATGTAAGGAAGAAGTAAATTATCATTTGCAGATGATAAAATGCTCTACATAGAAAACCTTAAAAACACACCAAGAGACTTCTAGATTTAATAACCAAATTCAGAATCATAGCAGGATACAAAAATCGATGCTCAGAAATCAATAGCATTCTTATATACAAAAACAAACCTTTTGAGAGAGAAATAATCACTTTCACATTAACCTTGAAAAAAATGAAATACTTCGAAATCAACCTGACAAGGAAGTAAAATAACTTTATGCTGAAAACTACAGTGCTCTGAAAAGAAGATTAAAGAGGATATCAGAAAATGGAAAGATATCCTTTGTTCTTGGATAAGCAAAACCAATACAGGGAAAATAGCCAAACTTCCAAAACTATTACATAAATTTAATTCAATCTCAATAAAAATACCATTAACATACTTCACATAACTATAACAAAACACTCCTAAAACTCCTTGAGAACCAGGAAAAACCTAGAATAGTAAAAGTAATTCTAGAAAACAAAGGAAAGGCAGGGGCATCAGAGTCTCTGACTTGAAATTATGTTACTATGATAAAAAAACTATATGGCACTACCATGTGCCATGGATCAATAGCACAGAATAAAAGATACAGAAACACCTTCAAACACATTCAGTCATTTTATCTTTGAAAAAGAGGCCAACACATTCACTGAAAGAAAGATAGTCTCCTTAATAAATGTGGTGAGAAAATTGACTTTTCATATGCTGAAAACTGAAGTCAGGTCCATATCTCTCATCATGCATAAAATAAAATTGAAATGTATCAAACATCTAAATGCTAAAACAGAAACAGTAAATCTGCTGGAAGATAGAATACATAAAACTGGAAGAATTAAGTGTAGGCAAAAACTTTATTAACAAAAGCCCAAATAATACAGGAAACATTTTAAAGAACAACAATTGAGATTACATCAAATTACAAAGCTTTCACAGTAAAAGAAACCATCAATAGAATGAAGAGAAAACTTACAGAATGGAGATTTTTTTAAATAAGTTGCTGCTTAGACAAAGAACTAATATGTAGAATATGTAAGGAACTCAGGGCTGGCCAGATAGCTCAGCAAACTAAAGCACCTGCATAGGCAGAGTGCAGGGACCGGGGTTCGATCCCCAGCACCACAAGTTGTGTCTGCTCTGCCTCTGCTGAGATAATGATTGACACCAGTGGACCTAGTTTCAGTTTCTGAGGAATCCCCACACTGATTTCCACAGTGGTTGTAACACGAGGCGTGGTGGTGCGGGCCTGTAATGTCAGCTTTTGGGAAGCTGAAAGCAGGCAGATCACTGAGTCCAATCTACATAGTGAGAGACCCTGCAGATCCTGTACTAAATACATTAAAAAAAAGAAAAACCTTTAAAGAAATCAGGCCCTTCAATGTAAAGACCCAATCCATAACTGGGCATCTGAAAGTGAATAGATATTTCTTAAATGACAATGTACAAACAGAAAATAAAAACATGAAAAAATGTTCAACATCATTGGTCATTTGCAAAAGTGCAAGTTACAATAACCCTGAGAATGCATCTCACTCCAGAAAGAGAGGTTGTGATCAAGGAAACCAAACACAAATGCCGTCAAGGCTGTGGGAGGGAAAGGAGCCCTTCTCCATTGCTGGTGGGAGCGTAAACTGTTACAACCACTGTGGAAATCAGTGTGGGGGTTCCTCAAAAAACTGAAACTAAAGGCTCCATTTGACCCAGCTCTTCCCTTGCTGGGTATTGTTCCAAAAGAGTTAAAAGCATTACCTACAGTGATGTATGCACACCCTTCTTTCTTCTGTTCTGTTCACTCTGCCAGCATCTTCCAAATGATAATCTGGAACAAAGGCACTGATGCTTTGCCCAGCAGAAACACAGAAATGTGGGAGACATATGGGGAATGGCCTCAGCAGGGGACGCACTGAGGCTGGGGCTCGAGTTATCTGGGGGCTTCTCCACTTCCCCACCTGGTGGCTGGAGGCCTGTGCTCAGCTGAGACTGTCACCTGGAACCACACCCTCGGAGCTGAGGTTGTCACACCTGCTGGCTGTATGTAAGCCACCAAGGACAGCCCATATTCATCAGGAAACGAGGCAGGTTTAGCTGTAGCTGTGGGGACCTGGCCATGCCACACTGGAGCAGAGCACACAGGGCAAAATATTGTGGTTGTCTATGGAAGGCCTGCCGATGAGTACAGAATGAACCCAAGTCCGTGCTCATTGCAAACGTAAGCACACTCTGGTGTGCAGGAGGAATGCCCTTACGCAGGCTGCCATTCCTGCCACAGTGTACGGGGAAGACAATGCCACATGAAACTACTGGCTGTGGCCTGGGGACAGTCACTGCCTAGCTGAGCCTTTGCCCCTGGGCACCCCGGAAAGCGCCGGAATATACAGGGCCTGTCCCTCCTGCTTCACAGGCCATGTCACGTGAGCATAGTCCAGACAGCCTTGCTGAGAGCTTGTGAGGGCGGTAGGGCCAGGGGCTCTGAGGACTGCTGGGGTCATGTGCCTGTCCGGAGGTGGAAGTCTGTAGAGCATCTGCGCAGGGGCTCCACCGACCCCGAGCAGAAGGAGCGCAGCTTCTACATTAGTGACGTCACTAAGCCTTTTGATTCATCTACGTTACAGGTAGCAGCAAGGGGAGCACCTACCCTTCATCCCTCCAAAGGCTGGACAGCAACAGGACTGAGTGGACCATTCA
>PVKA01027481.1:0-30488 GCA_004027165.1 Ctenomys sociabilis
AAAAAAAAAAAAAAAAAAAAAAAAAAAAAAAAAAAAAAAAAAAAAAAAAAAAAAAAAAAAAAAAAAAAAAAAAAAAAAAAAAAAAAGAAAATCACATCAGTTATTCCAAACCATGTCTTGCAACACCAAGTGACAGTAAACTTTTTTAAGACCAGCTCTCACAGAGACAAATGCTCCCTGCTGAGACTTTGGGGAAGATGAGTTGACAGAGACTCTGGGTAGAATTAGGCTACAGAGACAAGACCACTGACTATCCAGCAATTTTCTTGGTTTAGACCTCTCTCACTAACTTCCATTCTGCAACCACCCTATCCCAAAAGCCCACTCATGCCCCCCTTTTTTTTTTTTTTTTTTTTGTCTTTTTGAGACAGGGTCTCACTATGCAGTTCAGGCTGGCCTTAAGCTCACTTTGTAGCTCAGGTTGGTCTCGAACTCACAACAATCCTCCTGCCTCAGCCTCCCGAGTGCTGGGATTACAGGCCTGCGCCACCATGCCCGGCCCCCCTTTTGAGAGCCTATTAAGGCATGCCTTATTGTACTCAGGGTATTCAAGGAAATAGATTTAATACAGGACACATGATTTATAGGATTATTGTAGTCACCAAAAAAGTCAAATACAAAAGAGTGCATACAAAATAGGATAGATACAGCTACTTTCTCTTAATTCAATGAGAAAAAAGATTTTTACTAATAATGTTTGGACAGGATATCATGTCTGCATCTTGTACTATGAATAACCATTACAAAGACAACAATATGTAACGTATTAATTATTGAAACTGTCCTACTAATCAGTTTTGAGACTGTCTTGTTGCTATTGTTTCTCAATAAAATTAATTTTTTAAAAAAAAGAGTGCAAGAGAACTTTCCACACACTGGAGACTCGAAGCATCCAGCTGAGGGCCTGAATCCCGCAGCAACGCCCTGCCTGAGTCCATCTGGAGACCTAGAGCCCATGCCAGCATCCTCCCCAAGTCCAGCTGGAGGCCCAGAGCCCACAATGATACCCCATGTGGGCCTGTTTCACGGATCTGCACTGGGAAGGCCCAAAGGCCAGTGGTGGAAGCTAGGAAGTCTGCAGCAGCAGGATGAAAGATCTGCACTAACAGGCTGGGGGACCTGCACTGGAGCCAGGAAGCGACACCCAAGGTAAAGGCCAGAGCTCCCCTAGAGCGAACCACAGCCATCCTCAGTGACAGTGAGGATCTGAGTTCCCCTGATAATGAGAACAGCTGAGTTCATATCAAGAAAACCAGCAGGGTGAGCTTCCCCAGGAGAATCAGCAGCGCCGTCTTCCCCTCTGGTTCTCCTGTTCTGCTGCGGACATCGATCCTCGGGTGACCTCCCACACCCCGCACCTTGCTGACTCAGTTTAGCTGGGGGTGACAATTAGATTATCCAAAGTCCTAAGCAGACAGCTTGATCCTGAAGTCCCCTCACCTTTTAGCCTTCGAGGCAAAGTTGTCTAGCCAGGGCACCACCATCTCTGCAGTAGCACCTCTCTCTAGTTCTCATTCACCACCGTAAGGAATATTTTTCTTTCTCCCTCTCAGGCCAAGTCCAGTTGCCCCATTCTACTGCCTCCACAATGTTTTCCATGTGGCTGAACTTTAATTTTATTTATTGATTGGTACAGGGTCTTGCCATGCTGTTAAAAAGTATTCCTCTTGTCTCAGACTCCCGACACTGGGATTACAGGAGAGTGCCATCATGGCCAGTTTCAGTGGCTGGTACAGCATGCAGTACTGGGGATCGAAACCAGGTATTTGCACTTGCCAGACAGGTGCTTAGACCACTAAGCTATCTCCCCAGCCAGAGGCTGGTCATAAAAGAAGTCTCTTCTCCTGTTGACCGCTGCCTCCAGGCAGGGTTCTTCCATTCATCTCTCAGTCTCACTGCTCTTCCTTCCAGCTGAGGAAGCCAGAGCAGAACTCTCTATTCCTTCATTCACCCCTGCTTTCTCAATGATACTTAACTTGGTCATCATTTGATAAAGATACACAGAGGATATTTGCATCAAAGCATCAGGGCTGCTTAGTCTCAAATATCAATATTGGAAATTCATCACAATCCCTTGCCAGGTAAAAGTGAATATAAAGAGGAAAAACCTTCTTAGGACTTCTGTGCCTTCCTCGCTAGTGGAAACAGATGGTTCCCAACAATAATGACAAAAATGTCATGCACACTTCATGAATGTAGATGGAAGACCAATTAGCCACCATTATACAAACATTTTGCAACAGAAGACACTGGATTGTGCACAGAGATTGCATCATGTCATAATAAAGCTATTTAATTAGGAAAAAAAAGCAGGCAAACTTTTTCACATTTAATATTTTTCCTACAAGACATTGGGTTTGAACACCAGGCCACTGAGTTCAATACCATTTACCTGATAGTCCTGCTACATGCAAGGCCTGGGGTCAAACTCAGCCAGTCTGACATCCTAAGCAATTGGGGTGGATTGCCTAGGTGGACAACTTGTTCCCCCAGTGGAACTGAGCTAGTGTGGCCCTGGGTATGGGAGGCCCACCTGAGGACTGTTGCCAGCAGTATAAGGAGAGGCTGGAGAGGCTGTTGGGGAGACTGTTTGGAGAGGCTGTTGGGGAGACTGTTTGGAGAGGCTGTTGGAACTGTTGGAAGCTGCTGGTTCTCTTGGGCTGTTCTTCTAGGTGACCTTGTCCTGCTGATTTTCCTGGTAAACTTGGCTGTTTGCATGGAAAGAGGAGCTCAGGACCTTGTTGTTGCTGAGAATGGCTATGGTTCACTTTGGTGGAGCTCTGGTCCTCGCTTTGAGCATTGCTTCCTGGCTTTGGAAGGGAAGATGTTGCACTGCTCAGTCTTCTGGAAAAACTTGCCATGTTGGCTTTCCTCATACACACTTGGCTTTCCTCATCTTTGGAGAAATTCAGAACCTCACTGTTGCTGAGGATGCTCTGGAACTTTGGGGGCTCTGCTGCTTACCCTCAGCACTGCTTCCTGGCTCCAGTTCAGATTCCTCAGCCTGCTAGCACAGACCCTCCTTCCTCCTGGCATAGATTCTCTAGCTTCCACCACTGACCTTTGGGTCTTCCTAGTACAAATCTGTGAAACAGGATTTGGGTCTCTAGGCCTCCAGTTGGACTTGCAGGAGACATTGTTATGAGCTCTATGTTTTCAGCTGGACTCCTGAAAACATTATTCTTGGATCCAGGCCCTCAGTTGGATTCTTTGTTCTTTAGTGTGTGGACAGATTTCCTGTACTCTATGCATTTGATTCTTCAGGTGATTCGTTGTAAAAATAATCTTATAAAATGTGTCCTGTATTGTAATGTTCCCCTTTGCAAAGCCCTAAACCATGAAAGCAATGTGGGGTACAGGGGATCAGATGTCTCACCCCAGGGCTGCCTTCCCTGCCTCCTCTGTGGGCTGGCCTCAAATGACCACAGTGGCTCTCATTTTATCTTCACCAGATCACCCATGTTCTAGTTCCCTGACTTGCTCAGCGGAGCAGCTGTCCCACCCCCGAGCGCCTACTGCCCCCACCAGGGCAGAAGGCCTGTGAGTGAAGAGGCAGTCCTGGGATTGCAGATGCAGTCCTGAGTATGCAGAGGCAGTCCTGGTTGTGCAGATGCAGTCCTGAGTATGCAGAGGCAGTCATGGGTTGTCCTCTGAGCCCATCTCCTCCTGCTCAGAACTTTGGCCAGCAGAGTCCCCTTGGGACCCAGAGGGTTACTTTCCACCAAGATTCTGCAGTGGTACTTGACTACCGGGAGGCAGTGAAATATCAAACAGAAAAAAAAGAGTCTCGCACACTGTTTTGCTTCAAGCCTGCCCAAGGGAGCCTCTGTAAGCCATCATGGTGAAGCTTAAGGCAGTGCTCTCCCCAGGGTGTCTTGCTCTCACTAATAATGAGAAACCAAATGGAACTCACAATTTCAGAGCCTCCAAGAGCACTTGAAGAGACCAGAGTTCCCTCCCTGACAGGCAGCTCTGGGTTCACAGGAAAAGCAAGCATCAGATGTGAGAGGAAAGGGGAGAAGTGAGATGTAAGAACCACCCTCAGCAGAGTAGATACCCTCACACTCACCTTTCCAGCAGGCTCTGCCCTATTAGAACTGCATTGGTGGGAAGACCATGCAAACAAGCAAGTTGAGGGCTCGAGCCTGCAAGAGGGGGAAGAAGCCAAGACCCAAAGTAGGGAGAGGTTTCTAGAAGAGGTCACATGGAAACTGAAGGAAAAGGGAGAAGTGGGTGTTCCATACAGCTTGTGCAAAGGCCTGGGAGGGACAAAGAGGCTGGCCATGTTCTACGCTCAGTCCGCCTTGGAGTGAAAGCGCAAGGCCATACACAGGTTTGGCTTCCTTCTTCTCTGCCCCCAGGCTGACTTTATTAAACTGCTTTTCCTTTTTGAGCCAAGTGAGCCTCACCAGATAAGGCTGAATCTATGTTTATAAAAGATGACAAGAGAGCCCATTCACATTGCTCAATCACCATCTCCTCCACCACCTCCACCCCCCCCAAGAGAAATCCATCTCTCTTTGAGTCTGGGTTGCTGTAACAGTCTCTTTAAGTTATGTAGCCTGAAGACCACCAGGCTGTCAACGTATTCAATGGAAGACCTCCCCCTGCCTCACAACTGGGAAAGGTAAGGTGAGCCTTGCCTCTGTGGCTAGAGGGGATCGTACCCTAGTGCTGAGGATGCACAAGTCAGGCAGAGCCAACCCATGTTAGGCCTCAGTCAGGGCCTTCTAGTCAGCCACTAGCTGCTTTAAGCTCCTTTCTACTGCCATAGAAAGTACCTGAAATTAAGAATTCTGGATTATTTTGCCTGAAGGAGATAGGAAGGTTTAGAGGATTTTTGGTTACTTTTCTCTCATTGCTGGGACAAAATATACAATACCCAAAATTAAAGAAGGAAAGGTTTATTTAGCTCACGGTTACTGGAGGTTCAGTTTATACTTGGCCCCGCGGGTCCAAGGCAGAGCAGCACATGGCAGAGGGCAGCCATTCATAGTGATGGAAAGTGGCAAAGAGCAGAGGAGCCGCAGCTATGGCAGCTAGCAAGCTTCGTTCTCTTCCTTATACTGCATGCAGATTCCCCACTCCAGGGTGGGTGGAGTGATCACACCCATAATCCCAGCACCAGATCATGAATTAATCCCAAACTTGAGAAGCAGCCCCATGACTGCATGAAGCTTTGAGGGTACACCTACGCAAAAACTGTAATGGAGGTATACAGAGAAGTAAGAGAAAAGAGACTAAAATTCTTGAAGCAAAGTAAGTTCCAAATTATCTACTTAATTTTTTAAAAATTTTCTGTGCTTCAGGTACCAAGAAGAATCAAGAAACAACCTAAGATTCTTGACATGAGGGGAGGCAAAAGAATTTTCTAATGCAAGTCAGAACAGCTGGAAGTTGCATGCATTTAAGAAGGATCTTATTTTAGTAAAAGGTGAAAGACTTATATGATCTGAAAAGAAACCAGAGTATATAGAAGTATCTTATTTTAGGCAAAAATAAATAAATGTTAAATATGGTTCCTTAGACACATGTATGGATGTAACAACAATCCACATTTGCATAGAGCTTACAAAACTTTATCAGAATGATATTGAATGTTTTCCCAAATCAAATGAGATTTAAAAGAAGATATAATTATCACTTAATGATGGTAAAGCTAGGGTATGTGTGTCCCAGCAAAAAGGACACAAATTTTGAAGGAAAAAGACATAGATTCAAGCTCTGTCTAGCAACTAGATTAGCAAAATCAGTTGTGTCAATCCCCGGTATGCCACGCCCATCCCGCCCAGAGGCACGCTGAGATGGCAACTGAGACTACGCATGGTGGTGCATGCCTGTAATCCCAGTGCTTGGGAGGCCAAAAACAGGAGGATCACTATCAGTGCAATCTCTATACTGAGGCCCTGAAACAAATACATTAAAAAAAAAAAAAAAACAGGTTATTATTGGGATGGATAGAGATAGATTATTCATTTATTTGCAAAAATGTCATTAGAGAACTTGGTACTCCATTGGAGGTCATAGCAAAAGGGAAAAAAGAGGCAAAGATACTCTTGAGTTTTGAGTTTGCGTCGCTAGGTAACTAGAGGGATCACACTTGAAGTTAGAAGATACTGACATAAGGGCAACCAGCGAGGAATGCCCTGGTCAGATGCTCTGCTGGAGAGTGGTGTTCAGCGTGCACAGGGAGCTGTCCCGCAGTCACTGAGGGCTGAAGACTGGAAAGAGTCTAGGAATAGAGTCCACCCAAGAGTTTTGTCAATGGACACTGAGTCATCATCAGATAGGTAATTGCTTAAGTGATGGGACAGAATGAGATCAGTTCAGGAGAGAAGCTGTCCGTATTGGCCATGCATGGGCGAAGAGTGAAGTGCCCATCTGGCACAGGAATTTAGAAATAGGGAAATGTGGCCACCTTCCTAAGAATTACCTAATACTGTGCAAACACCGTGGATGTCGTGGACCAACTATGGGACCAACTGCAGCTGCATGCACCCCCTCCCCAGTTACAAAAGGCCAGATGAGAAGGCCTAGTGTCATCTCCTGTCTGGACGTTCTCTTTGACTTTGCAGCAGTCTTTTGCCTGCTGCCTACAGATGGAGCAGCCAGTGTACCAAAGGTATCCTAAAGAAACCAAAGGAGACTCAGGTTTGAACCATGTTCCAACTGTTTGCTTCTCCAGGTATACAATCAAATAAATCCCTACTGTTATGCTAAGTTGATATGAGTTGGATCTTCTGAGTTTGGAAACACAGGAGGAAGAAATGAAGGAGGAAGAAATGAAGAAGTCTCAATAAGGATCTATTTGCCCAGGAGCAGGGAAATCAAGAATGCTTAGCCCATTCTCCTGCTTCATCAGATGATGCTGAGGATTAAAGTGGCCAGGAAATGTGAATGTGGGTCCCAGGTGGTAAACTGCAGTAACAATGTAGGACATGACCTCTGCCTCCTCCTTCCCCCAATACAGAGCCCTTGGAACTGCCAGGCAGATCCCACTCTGATCCCTCCCTTTCTGTACTGTCAGCTGATGGAACAGCAGGAAAGATTGGACATTGATCACCTAGCACCTGCAGAAATGACCCATGACCCCAGAACTTCAGACATTCCCCCTCAGTCAAGATGTTCCTAACACCCTCAAAAGGATATAAGGGGTTGTAGCTGCAAGAAACAATGTCCCCATGCTCTGCAGGGAAACACTCTCCCTTGATCATGCTGGACCTCACTGGGTTGCACCTGTACATGAAGAAGACAAAGAGGAGAGTGAATAAATATTAGAAATCTTTTGTGCAGGATGGGGGGTGGGAAGGTGGGAGGCATATTTCAAAGCTTTTCTAATTTTAATTATATGTCATTGTCTAATTGTATTTCATAATTGTGTAATTATCCCCAAGTTTTTTTTTCTTTAAGTAATGGAACTAGTAATTACACACTAATTGAAATGTGTAATCTCATCACTAGGATATGTAAATATATAGTAGTGTGAAGATAAGGGAATTAAAATTCCAAGGATGACTGCCACAAAAACCGACACGTTCCCGCATCTGTCCCAGGATTCACTGCTCCAATGGGCTTTGAAATTCCACCTAGACAGGGACAGTAAGCTCCAAGCTCTGGAAGCACATGATGGGAAAACACATTTACCAGCAAACACAGGCAGTAGATGGTAGGATCCTTCACCACTCTACAGCCCTACCCAGAATATTGCCTTGAGATTTCCCATTTTCATTCTTCTCAGAAGGAAGGAACACTATTGTATCAGGATTTTACTAGAGCAACAGATATAACACAAGATGTACAAGTGTGTAAAAATTACAAGACTGGCTCATGACAGCCAGCCAGAGTTGGATGAGGAAGTGTGTAGCAGGCATCTGCACACTGGAGACTGAAGGATTCAGTCCAACATCTGGAGCTCACTGCAGTGTTCTGGGAAAGTCAGGAGGTCAATGGATCTGCAACGGAAGGCTGATGTGTGTACACCAGAAGGCTAAAGGATCCAAGGCAGAGGCTAAAGAGTCTGCTTTAGAAGCCAGGAGACGATGTCCAAGCTGACTGGGAATGCCAGAGCTCCTCCTGAAGAAGTGGAACGGTCCACCCTTCCTCAGCTCCATTATATCCTTTAAGTGATGAGTCACTCCAGGGTGGGACCTCCACACTCTAGGGTGTGGAATTGCTGAGCAGATTTAGTTAAGCTTTTAACTTCTCAAGTTGACACAGTGTATCAACCACTACAACTATTGTTGAAAGGGGCTGAACAGGGGTGGTGTATTAACTCCCCCAGCCCACCTGAATACAGAGTACTGAGAGGGTTGACTGATGCACAAAAGGGAAATTTAATGTCTCCTCTTAACCCTGTATTGTCCCTGTTAGTTGCTGAAACAAAATATCTAACACTCACAAATGAAAGAGGGAACATTTTATTGTAACTCAGTTTGACTCTGCCATAAACAAGGATAAGCTGGACACAGGTAAGTGGACACACCCTGAGACTACACTCCTAGGTGTAAATACTGCATTGTTTTTCCAAAGTGAGAAACTGAAAGAGTAAATAACCCACAGTTTGTAGACATTCAGTTCACAGCCACATTCTCCACAGCAGCAGGGCAGAGTGGCAGAGGAGATAATATTCATGGTAGGGCAAGCAAGAGGCAGAGCAGAATCAAGGCTAGAGGGATGATGTAGACCTATTGTTCCAGGCCACACCCAGTGACCCTCTCTTCTCCAAAGGTTCTCCTCCCAACCTCATGCCCAGCTATAACCCTACCAGGACACTGATCCAATACCACACATGGATCCAATCACTTCCTCCAAGTCCCCATAAGCACATGAGGCTTTGGGTGATATCCAGACGCTAGCTATCATACCCAGAACAGCTGCAATCCTGCAGCTGGCCATCGGTTGGTGTGTGAGGCTTCACACCTGTAGGGAAGCCTGTTCATCAGGACCATTGTGCAAGTAGCCTCCTGGACAACCCTGGATGGAGGCAGAGGACCAGCCTGGCCACAGTATCCAGCTTCCTCACCTGGGCTGTGATCAGAACTTTTTCCTTAACTAAAGTTGACTCGGCCACCAGTTTGCCAGGAAATCTAGTTTGCCAAAACACACTGCTGAGCCACTTTACCAAAATCCCTCACCTTTGTTACCTAGCCAAGTTATTCTTAGGAAGATGTTAATCTGCCCATTCACTCTAAATCCTCTTTTGTCAGGCAAAGCAGTCTAAGGCCTGCCTGGCAAGCACAGAAATCAGAGTTGAATCCCTGGTACTGCATGTTATGCAGGCTCCATGCTGAGCCAGCCACCAAGACTGGGCATGGTGGTGCATATCTATAATCCCAGCACTAGGGAGGCTGAGACAAGAGGATCATTGAGTCTGAACTGCACAGGGAGACTCTGAACGAAATAAATAAATAAATAAATCTTCTTTTGTCCTCACTGTATTCAGAGACAAACTTGTTCCCTCCCCTACTGAAATGGTCTTGACTCCTCTTATGGCTTGGGTCTGGATGTGCCCCTGAAGCCTCATGCAGTCACATAGGTGGGACGTTTTCAGAAATGGCTGGATCTACAGTGTGTGATCTGGGATTGATTCATGGTGCAATGTAGGCTCACGGGTACAAGTGCTGCCCACCCTGGTATCCTGGATAAAATATAAGGGACAGAAAGATGCTGTTGAGACCCTTGTTGCTTCTACTTCCTCGTGGGTATCAGGAACTGCTCCTCCTCTGAGATGCCCCTCTGGCATGTGCCATCCTGCCTTGGAGCCAACCATGACTGAAACCTCTAGAAGCTCTGAGCTATATAAAACTTTCTTCCCTTAACTTTGGGTGCCCAATAATTTGTCTCCACAATGAGAAAAGTCACTAGAGCAACCCCTATGGAGATAGCCTTAAATAAAGTCTTTGATGCTGTTTCTGACCAGTGCCTTTCTTTTATAACTAAAACCCTGGGATGTTAGTCTTTTTGTGTTGCTATTGTAGAATACTGCTGACCATGTAATTTATGATGAACACAATTTACTTCCTCACAGTTCCATAAGCTGGGAAATCTAAGATCAAGGAGGCAGCCTCTGGTGAAGGCTTTCCCGCAGCATCATTCTATGGTCGAAGGCAATTGGGGGAGGGAAGGTGTCTGTTATTTTTCTCTCATTTCTGGGACAAAATACCTGACACCTAAAATGAAGGAAGGAAAGGTCTATTTAGCTCACAGTTCATAAAGTTTTCAGTCCTGCTGAACTGGCTCCAAGATAGAGAGGCACATGGCAGCAGTCAGCCGTTCATGGTGGCAGAAAACAGCAAAACAGCAAAAGCAAAAGGGAGGAGCAGTGAGCAGCGGTGCCAGCAGCAAAGAGCAAGCCTCTCTCTCTTCCTTATGCTGTATTCAGGCTCTCTGCCCCAGGGCCATTGTAACATTCACACCCATAATCCCAACATTGGATCACAAATTAAACATAAACTCTAGAATCCCAGCCCATAACTGCAAGAGGCTTTGGGCGGACAACCAGACATAAACCATAACAGAAGGAAAGAGCCCCAAATCACCCTCTTCCAGGAGCAATGAATCCCAGCCATGATGGTGGAGCCATCAGCACCTCATCCCCTCTTCAAGAACATCTTAATATTGTTACAGTGACAGTTCAACTTCGACGTGAATACGTGGAGGCAGAAAATATTCAGACCCTAGTATGGATTGTGAGCAAATAGATCCAACCTACGGCCTCACCTACAGGATGAGAAGTGTTCTTACAAAGTAAACTCAGCATGGTAAGACAGCGTGGATGAAGAAGAATGGGACAGGTGACATCGCAACTCATGCCTGAAAGATTAGTGGAAGATGGGCATGGTAGGGGAGTCCAAGTAGAAGAACGTGGCCCTTAGGGGACAACATGTGCTCTGGCTGAGGTACCTTCCAGTGAGAATATGATCTTTTCAACAGGATATAGATTACAAAGCAGGCAGTCAGGAAAGACAACCCAGAGGGAGATGAGCTTGACAGAAGAGCCTTGTAACCATCACCAAAATTCAGAGTCTCCTGTGGAGGGCATGTTTGACTAATTTGGAAAAAGCATAATTACAAATGGACTACAATACATGGAAACATCTTAGATAGTCAAGATCAAGGACGGCAAGAACCTAAGGCCTGGGCTGGGGAGACAGCTTGGCAGTCTAAGTGCCTGTATGGCAAGTGCAAGGATCTGAGTTTGGTCCCCACTACTGTATGCTTTCCTGGCCCAGGAACTGGGCATGGTGGTGCATGCCAATAATCCTAGCACTAGGGAGGCTGAAACAGGAGGAGCACTATGAATCTGAACTGTGTAGTGAGACACTGTATCACAGAAAGAAAGAAAGAAAGAAAGAAAGAAAGAAAGAAAGAAAGAAAGAAAGAAAGAAAGAAAGAAAGAAAGAAAGGAAGGAAGGAAGGAAGGAAGGAAGGAAGGAAGGAAGGAAGGAAGGAAGGAAGGAAGGAAGGAGGGAAGCAGGGAGGGAAGGAGGGAGGAAGGAAGGAAAGAAGGAGAGAGAGAAGGAAAGAAAGAAAGAGAGAGAGAGAGAGAGAGAGAGAGAAAGGAAGGAAGGAAGGAAGGAAGGAAGGAAGGAAGGAAGGAAGGAAGGAAGGAAGGAAGGACTTCAGGCCTGGGCTCTCTCTGCTATGCATGCTCATCCCGGGGACAGAAAGTCTTCCTTTGACCATGACACTTCTTCTGTATTCTCATCTCACAGAGACACACTCTTCAAGTGTATCACCATACAACAGCACACAAAGCTCTAAGTCCACATGTCCCCAAGGAAAGACTTCTCTAAATAATTCTTCCCATTAGACACATTGTCGGACACTGGGTTGATGTTCCCCCCACAGTCATGCTAGAAAAGGAGGACCTCAGGCAAGCTCCTTCGAGGCTGTAGTGCTCCTCCAAACTCCCAGAGGAGTGCAGGGCAGAGGGACGTTACATGCTGGCCTCTACCACAGAAGTGTGGAAGCATGGCTTGGATGACAGAGAGGAGCAGAGAGGGTGGCTCCCTGCAGGGAAGCCATTGGAGCCCCTCCGTGACAGCTTTGGTGTGGGAGAGAAGGCAGTGGGGATTTATGTCAGAAGTCAGAAGGAGACACGTGCAGCCCCTGCCTGGTTGTATGTTAAGGCCTTTTGCTGAGTTTCAGCTGGATGGGCGGTCACCTGACCTACCAGCCCCAGAGGCAACCATCTGCTATAAGAGCGCCTCTACTCGCAAACCCTGAAAAGTGCTTCTTACAAAGCCTGCTCTTCTCCCTCTCTCTTCTAGCTGTCCTTTTAAAAAATTAATATAAAGGGGCAGTGAGAGAGCTCAGCAGTCTAAAGCACCTGCTTAGGCAAGCTTAGGCAAGTTTAGGAAGCACAGGGACCGTGGTTCAATCCGGGCACTACATACCATGCCAGCCTCCCACCCAGGGTGGGCTGAGCTGCGCACAAAATAAAATAAGAAGAATAGTTTAATATAAAACATTCAGGCCACATGCACAGAGACATGCCTACGCAGATGTTGGCAGCTCTATCCACCACAGCGGGGCTGCAGGCGAGGCGGAGAGGAGCAGGAGAACAGAAGGTCTTCCATGCCACTGCTGAAGGACATTTTCTTCCTGACATTTTCTTCCCGGCCTGGACTATCTGCTACAGTTGCTGAGACCCCAAATGCCGACTTCCGGCCCACTGGTACAAACCCCAACCCATTTGTTCAGAAAAGTAACTGCTGTCTTGGTTTGAACATTACAAAAGTCTCTATGATTCGCTTCTCAGAGGCGCACACAGCGGAGCTGGCGTTCGTGACAGCGCAGCGGCACATTACACTGAATTGCAGTGTGAAAGCTATTATCTACCTCAGAAGTCTCTCTGAGTAGTCTGGAAGATGGAGCGGGTGGCTACCGCCTGAGTCATTACCCAGGCCCTCTTCAGAGCAATGGGCAGACTAGGCAGGAGAGGAAAGGACTGAGTGGCAGTCGTGGGGACTGCAGTATGGAGCTCCGATCCTGGGCACGGCGAGGGGCCTGGGCCCACCTGTCCCCCATGGCCATCCCCGGTGGCCTCTCTATCCCAGCTCTTGCATTCCGGGGCTCCTGGGCCAGGCATGTGGCATGTGCTCTCAAGCCTCAGGCCCATCATCTTGTGTCCAGGGGCCCAGAGACATTTACTTTACCTCTCTGAATTTCAGAGTTTGCTTCAGGAAAATAAAAAAATGGAAATATAGATTCACATAGTTGTTGGAAAGATTAAAAGAGACAGTATCATCCAGCTGTACTGGTTGATACATTGTGTCAACTTGAAAATTTAAACTGCTAAAGTTTAGTTAAGAAACTATCCTGGAAGAGAGCCAGGATTCTTAGTTATAAACATCCCCATTCTGTGCAAGAGGAGGGCATGGACATCTCCCGAGTGCCACATCCCCAGCCCAGGGCAGCTTGTTTGCAATATAAGAAGGGAAGAGAGGCTGGCTGGAAGCTGCAGCTGCTGCCCTTCCCTTTGCTCTTCACTGTTTTCTGCTGCCATGAACTGCTGCTCTCTGCCATGTGCCACTCTGCCTGGGAGCCTGCCGAGTATAGAGTGAAACCTGCATGAACCGTGAGCTAAACCAACCTTTCCTTCCTTCACATTGGGTGCCCTGTATTTTATCCCAGCAACAAGTAAAAAGTAACTGAGATACAGCACCTGGTGCGGAATACACACGAAGCTGTGGTCTTTCCTGGCTTCTTCCCGACACAGAATGTGTTCAGCCATTACCTGCAGGGTTCTTTCCTCTTCTCCAGAAGTTATCTCTGTCTTGGCTGGCTCATCTTCTTTCCTAGCAACAAAATAGTACTTATGGAGCAACGGCTAACAAGTCCTTATGTTATCTCATTTAATCCTTCCAACAACTCCATGGACTGAGCATGATTATAACTGCATTTTCACATATGACAACAAAAGCTTGCCTATTTTATAAAAGGGTTTGGAGATAACTGGGGTGTATACTCAAGGCAGGTGTAGCCTCAGGATTAGGGGCCTATGGTTACCTGGGGATGCACAGAAGGCTTTGTGGAGCAGGCTCTGTTAAGATGAACAGTAGAAAATAAATGGGCAATATTTGGTAAAGCAACAGGAAGAGGCTCAAGGAAATGGCGCAATGGCTCAAGTACGACAAAAGTGTTCTAATTGGTCTTCTTGACACCTGGCTCTGCAGACACTGAAATAGAACCAGAAGTGTGGAGCTTAATCCACCCTGTTCTGCTCAGGAGTTGGTAACGGCACTCACATCGAAGCCCTTTAGAGCTTTAGTTTTCCCTACTGGAGAATATGAATAAGAATATTGTTCTCATTATAGGATTGAACAAGAACACAATTTGTAAACAGTATAGATCAATGATTCCCAGACCTGCTAGATGTTAGAATTTTCTAGGATGATTACTTAAAATAATTTTAAAAACTGCATTTCTGGAGAGTCACAGATATAGCCAGTAGGAAGAGGTAGGGAAGACATTTCCTGATCTTTCTCTGCCCTCCCTACCCCCAGCTCTAGTCTACCACCACTATCCCCCACTGATGAGCCTAACTGGAAGTTGCCAGCAAGGGAGTGGTGCAGCTTGTGGGGGTCATTCTCTGTCCCATACCACCAAGGGAGCAGAGAATAGTTGGCACTTTTCTGTTTTCAAAGTCCTCTGCTGATTCTCCCCTGCCCATCCTTCGGCCTCATGTCCCCAGCTGAAGGTTCAAGTCCCTTTATAATCTACACCTTTCCAGATTCTTCCTCTATGCACTGATCACACACTTGAGGCTGAAAGGAGAACAGATTTACCTATGTATTTTCCAGGCCATTGTGTCCTCTCTTGCCATTCTCCCTGCCTGAGTCTCCTCCCAAGAAAAGCCTATTCATCTGTGATCTAAGGTCTGCCGTGAGTTTATCTCCTCCGTGGCCACACCTCTGCTAACTTTCGGTGTTTGTTTGTTGGTTTGCTTGTCTTTTTTGAGACAGGGCCTCACTGTGATGCTAACTTTGAACTGGGAGGAATCTTTCTCTCTGCCCCTCCCTCTAGACTACGCCCCTTGCACGCTTCACCACACAGCACCTCTCGCCTGCCATCCATCCCACCCTTCCCTGTGTGACTTCATGTGTGGCAATACTGGGCCAAAAGCACCTTGAGGCTGGAAATCGTGTTCTCTACATCACACACCTGTGTCTTCTTCCAGCTCCAGCTCAAATGACAACTCCTCTGTCTCCTCTGAGCAGAGCCCATTTGTCTGTCCTCCCTTTCTCCTGCTGTAGGACTGTGTGCTACATATCTGCCCCACCAAGGAGACCATGTCTTGTTTATTAATCTCATACTCTCCAGTCTGTGTGCCTGGGCTCAAACCTGAGGCTCCATCACTCAAAAACTACGTGGCATGGAGAAGTTTCTGTGCCAGTTTCTTCGTGGCATCTACTGCAAGAAATGAGTTTGAGCCGGGCGTGGTGGTGCATGCCTGTAATCCCAGCACTGGGGAGGCTGAGGCAGGAGGATTGTTGTGAGTTCGAGACCAGCCTGAGCTACAAAGTGAGCTTAAGGCCAGCTTGAATTGCATAGTGAGACCCTGTCTCAAAAAGACAAAAAAAAAAAAAAAAAAAAAAAAAAAAGAAATGAGTTTGTCTATAAAACACTCAGCCTAGTGCCAGGCAAATATATTAACTGCTATATAAATATTAGCTATGAAACTTAATTGCAAGCTCCTTGAAGGAGAACCTGTGTCTTAATCATGGTCTCCATAATATCTACACAATGTCTGGCATGTAGCAGATGCTCAATCTTTGCTTGTTGGTTGGATGAAAAAATAGTATTTGATTGGATGGTTGGGTCGGTTGTTGTAGGGCAGGTGAATAGGTGAGTAACTAGTAGTCACTTTGCACATGCTGATTTCTTGCATGAATAATGAGGTATTCAATATACATTTTCTGGTTAGTTCCTTGCTTAAAACAAATGAGTAGATGATGGTGTGAATAAATAATAGGTATTTAATAAGAAGGTAGATTGGCTACACATTGGAATTCACAAACAGAATTTCCACAAATAGCAGATGTTCCATAGATGTTGGCTGGTTGCATAAATGAACAAATACCCTAAAATGTGACAGCAGCCTGGAGTCCAAGCTGAGAGGACCCCACTAAGCATTGCTCAGAGGGAGATGGCTGACAGACACTGTGCCCCCAGTAGCTGCTGAGAGACTGTGCCCTTGCCCCTGCCATTTCTGACATCCCCTTACCTGACGTCTGCTTCTGCATCCTGCCTGATGCTACATGATAATGTGGGACCCTAGGGTGGAGCTGGGGCTGGAGGTGAACCAGTCTCATCTTCTCCCCAGTCAGGGGAGGACCAGCGTGGTCGGGCCCCTGGCCCCAGAATTAGCCTCTATGCCTCCCCCTGGTAAGCACAGAGAGGCCCTCACTCAGCGCCTCAAGAACATGTCCTGCACTGCAACTGTGGTGTACAAGGCTGCTGGCTCCTCCCCTCACACATCCTTGGCCCCAGTTCTGGCCCCACCACTCCCTGAGGTAGCCCCAGAAACTCACATCTCCAGTTAATGAATTATTTTGCAACACATCTGAAGATGAATGAACTAGAATCTTAACTCACGTTGAAGGATTTGCCATTTCCATTATGTATGCCATTCATTTGGTGGGTAATTAATGCACAATAATGGTCTCTAATTTCTATCTTAAATGACTTACTAAACCAGCAGAAAGGGATGTGCAGGGTGTAGTTTGCTGAGAGTCTCCCCCATTGCTGAAAGCTTTTTAGCACATAGAAGAGGGAATTGAGTAAAATAAATTTGGTATAGATCCTCTGCTACACAGGAGTCATCTGCCATTGCCCCCAACCCCAGGGAAAGAGATAAAGCCTACAACAGAACAGCACCCTATGCCTCAGATTGCTAGAGCAGCCTGGACACAGGCATCCTAGGAGTCTGAGATCAGGGAAGAGAGGAGAGGCTGGGCAGGAACCGGAGGCTGCTACTGACAAGGAGGACGCTCCTCTGCAGAGCTCGCCACAGGTCTGGGGTCATCAGTCTCTGTCCTCTGCATCATAGTTCCCACTCCATGGATGTGTGCTGCATGAGAGCATGTATAGTAAGAACATACAAACACACACACACACACACACACACACACACACACACACACTCCAGCATGGTTCTTCTGCTTTCCAGTTCCAGAAGCACCAATGTAAGCCAGTTGTAAAGGGGCCACAAGAAAGTAGGCATGAGGCCAGCCAAACAGCTCAGTGGATTAAAGTGCTACAAGCAGGCCTAGGGACCGGGGTTCAATTCCTCGCCCCGCCATGCTGGCCCCACCCCCAAGTTGCACTGAGCCAGCAATTTGAGACTGGGCTTGGTGGCACAGGCCTGTAATCCCAGCTCTTCGGAAGCTGTAAACAGGTAGATCACTGAGTGTGATCTAATAGTGAGACCCTGAACACCCCATAGACCCTTCCCTAAAATACAAAACAAGAAAATAGCCATGAAGAGTGGGTCCATCTGTGAAATGCCCACTCCTATGGCCTCAAACTCAAGCCTCATCACGAGTCTGCCAGCTATTAGCATGACAGCGTTCGTCTCTTGTTTTGTACAGTGAGTACCGAATCCCGAATCCCATCGAGGACAGCTGACATGCAAATCAGTTCCAGCTGATGGTGAGGGAAAGCAGATGCATTGAAGAAGGGCTGGGCCGAGTCTCCCAAATCCCAGACCTCGAGATGAGCTTGGCGGCTCTTTCTGCAGTCCCACCACACAAAGGCCGGAAGGGCCCTCAGGGACCGCCCACCTCCCGCCCACTCGCCTGACAGATGGGAACACCAGTTCCAAGGAGGCGCTGTGATTTGGCCAAGGCCATCTGCTCATTAGTGACAGGACTGGGACCAAATCTGGTCTCCAGACTCCACTTCAGTGATGTTCCTTCTACCTCTGGCTGTCACTTTCTCTGAACACAAATTCATCTGAGACATTAAATGACTGCTTTTCTTTTCACACACACACACACACACACACACACACACACACACACCAGAAGGAACTGAAGCATCACTTAGCAAAGAGGACCAAATGCAGCCCCTTGGTAGAAGACAACCGCAGAGACATGGCTGCCTGCCAGCCTACCCAGCAGCCTACCCAGCAGCTCCGCCTTGCAGCCCTCCCTCCAGCCACCCTGCCTGCCTTTCCTGGCTCAGGTAGAGTGATGCTGTTACGCATGTTTACACCTGCAGTGAAGGGCACTGAACAGGGGATTGGCCGTGGAGGCAATCAGAGTTGACACCCACTTCTACTAGTGAAGACAGTCTGAGAAAAATTGTGCTCAGAGTTCAGCAGCTGCACGAAAAAAGGAGAACAATGGGGCCTGAAGCAGGCTTGGGGTAGCTCACTGAAGCCGGGCTTTCCAAGAGGCCTCTTTTATTCATTTTTTATGGGTATAATTTTTTGATTTTTTTTTTATTTTTAAAGAATATAAAATAGTGATGGAAAAAAACCAGTGCTGGAAATGATACAAGATTTTACTAAACAAGGCTGGCAAGATCGCTCAGCAGACTAAATGCCTGCTTAGGAAAGCACACTAAGTACCTGCAGGGAGTGGGTTCAATCCCCAGCAAGAGACGCCACGCTGACCCTGCCCCCAGGCACGCTGAGCTGGCTACGAGTCCGGGAGTGGTGGTGCACACCCATAGTCCCAGCACTGGGGAGGTGGAAAACAGGGGGATCACTATGAGTCTGAGTTGCACAGTGAGACCCTATATCAAATACATTAAAAAATTTTAAAGATTTCACTAAATAGAGTAATAAGAGTTGAACAATGGTTGCTGTATTACATGATGTTATCTTCAAATTAGTTGATATAAATATGTAAGATTTGTTTAAAGAAAAAACAAAGCAATAACAACGAAATCATTAAAAAATTCAAAAGATACCATCTCACTCCAGAAAGAATGGCTATCATAAGGAAATCAACCAACAACAAATGTTGGAGAGGTTGTGGGGAAAAGGGAACACTTCTCCACTGCTGGTGGGAATGTAGACTGGTACAACCATTGTGGAGGTCAGTGTGGAGACTCCTCAAAGAGTAGGACTAGAAATCCCATTCAAGCCGGCTATCCCCCTACTGGGAATTTTCCCGAAGGAACTGAAAACATTGTATCATAGAGATATATGTGTACCTATGTTTATAGCAGCGCAATGTGTGATAGCAAAATCTTGAAAACAACCAAGATGTTCATCACATGAGGAATGGTTGAAAAAGATGTGGTATTTCTATATAATGGAGAATTACTTAGCTATTAAGAATGATAAGCTTGAAGCATTTATACTGAAGTGGATGCCACTTGAACATATACTCATAAGTGAAATAAACCAGACACACATGTGTAAATATCATATAGCCTCCCTAGTATAAGAAGCGAGAAGCAGAAATACAAATGGAAACATACAACAACAACTAAAAACAATTGAGTCAAACAAGGCAAAGTGAATGGCATATGCTGCAGGATACTAATCAGCTTTTCTTCTGGATGGTTAACAACCTATGTTCACAGATCAAAATTGGAGAAATAGAAGAGCCACAAGGCCAGCCAAAATTGAAAGCCCTAGCCTTTCAAGGTCAGTGAAGACTCAGGACATAGGAGAACCTGTACTGCAACATCATGAAACTCGGGTGAGCTCCAAATTTTCTGAACAAAGAGATTATGGAGCCACAGAGGAAAGAGATCAAAGTTCTATAGTGTGCCTGGGAAGAGTCAAATGGAGGGAAAACTTTCTCTCAGGCTCTCACAGAGAGCAAACTGGTCAAGCATTGGCCATGATTCATCCACATGGATGACACAGACAAAGGATCCACAGAATAATGTACAGGACTACAAGATAAACCCTGAGGGGACTTCACTGACCTCATAAGAAACATAAAGTATATGTGTTGGTATATAGGTCTTGCTCTATCTAGGTCTTAACCATCCAGCAGAAAAGTATAAAAATGAGGTATACAACACGGGGCCATAATAATAAGTGGAGCTGTAAATGGCTGTGGTCGACAACTTCTTCAGATAACTCACTATTGTGGAATGCTGAACTGTGTTGGATTGTGTTGTCAAGTTCAAGTACCTAAGTTAGTTGAATGACAATGGAGTGCCCATCTTTGACAGGTGTAGACAAAGGAAGGGGTATAGAAAGGAAGAATCATGATGTGTGTGTATGGAAAGTACAGTTGGGATAGATAACGCTGTGCTTCTACATAATTCTATGAGAGGCAAGATTTGTACTAATGGTGGTTGGACAGGATATTATGTCAGCTTCTAGTACTATGGACAACCACTGGAAAAATAACAAGGTAGAAAGTACTAATTATTGAATCTTTGATGTAACTCAGGTATAAAGAATAAGATACACAAACAGCTACACTCTCTTAATTTACTGATAAGAGACATACGGTATAATAATGTCTGTAAGTATAATATCATGTATGCACCTTCTATGATACAAAAACATTGTGAAAACAGTTTGCAATGTATTAATTTATCAAATCCATCTTGTCAAGGTATCTTAAAACTATCTCATTGATATTTGTACTTCAATAAAACAAAAATAAAAAATAAATTCAAAAGAGTAAAACAGAAATCAGAACTAAAAAAAAAAAATAAGCATTAACTGCTCCTTTCAAAAGACCAACAGAAATCAACAATATAATTATCCAAACTATCCTGCATACGTACCCAAATATGTATTTCCTTCTTTCATCTGTCTTTTTCCTCATCCCAGGTTTTCTTCCCATTGAATAATTTCTTTCCCTTTCACAGGATCTGTTGTGCCTTATAGATTTTTGTTACTCTTTTAGGTTCCCACACTAGCAAGATAGTATGATGTTTGCACATGTGGATCTGATTTGTTTCACTTACCAGTATAGTCTCTAGTTGCTTCCATTTATCTACAAAATCCTCAAATTTATCTTTTTTTATTGCTGAATAATACTCCACTGTGTAAAAATACCATATCTTTTTTATCCATTCCTCAGTTGGTAGGCATCTGGGCTGTTTCCAAGATTTAGTTATGACAAATTGTGCTGCTATACTACTATGAAGACAACAGTATGCAATGCATTAATTATTGAAACTGTCCTACTAACCTGTTTTGAAACTGTCTCATTTCCATTTCTTTCCCAATAAAATTAATTTTAAAAAATTGTGCTGCTATAAACAGGGGTGCACATACACCACTGTGGCATGATCATTTCAGTTCTTTTGGGAAAATACCTAGGAGGGGAATAGCTGGCTTGCATGGCACCCCAATCCTAGCTTTTTGAGGAATCTCCATACTGATTTCTGTAACGGTCAGACCAGCTCGCACTCCCACCAACAGTGGAGAAGGGTTCCTTTTTCCCCAGAGTGAGAATTCTCTTTTAGATGAAATCAAACTCAGCAGAATCCATACAGACCCAGGCTGACAGCGTAGGGAAGCTAAAGGGACTGCTGCCCTCGGGGAAGGGAAGAAAAAAATACAGAGGGACCTGAGGGCTGCCTTGCGTGGCACCATCTGAAGCCATCCTTCCCTTCACCACTACCTCAATGTTCTAATCTCTCCTGCCCCCGTTTCTGACAGTGGTCTCTGTCCCCATAGAGTCCCTCTCCACAAGGTCTTTGGTCTTCACCTCCTTCTTCAAAGCTATCTGTCTTGCTCTTTCTGATAAGGGTTGCAAAGTTTCAAGTGGTAATTAGGGAACCACTTTCACCATTGTCTATCAAGCCTGGTGTGTAGTAAGCATTTCACACATAAAAGTTAACCAGCTGGTCACTCAAGCACTAGCATTGATTTCCAGAACAATTTCATAGTATTACTCCATATGTAGGTGTTTAAAACATTGGTAGGAAGCAGTGGACATGATTTTACAGACGAAAACTGAAGTTTGAAGGTGTGAGAAGGAATTTTCCAGTGTTACCCAGTTGACAGCTGAGAAAAATAAGAATCCAACAGGCCTTGTGTCCTAGAATGAGCCAGATGGGATGCCTACCATGAGTGTGAATACTTTATAGGTTGTACAAAGTCCTGGGGGCCCCAGACCTACCTGAGGGCCACGCTCTCTCACAGGAGAGAGCTTAAAGATTTCAGGCTGGCCTCTCTCAGGATAGGGTGGCGACTGAAGTCTATGACTGGAAGCGGGGCAGCAGCCTGCCAGTGGTAAGAGAGAAGGACCAGAAAACAGGGCAACAAGTAAGGCAATGCTACATAGTGAGTGATACCAGCTGCAGAGACTGTCCCTAGTGGAGGATCTTAGAGGCAAACTGCAAGGCAAAAATGCATCAGTGGAACCAAAGGCTCCATTATACACATCAGACTCTACGCGCCCAGAGATTCAGAGAAGACAGAGAACAAGGTGGATGGAGTCTGAGGTGACTTGTGGCATGGGACCTTGCACTGGGCCTTAAAGAAAAGTTATAGTCTGATTAAGTGACAGGGTTGGGAGCTGAATCTACCATGCGTGAAATTCTGAGCAAGAAAAAAGGAGGTGCAGAAGCGTTATTGAGCAGCAACTGCACATCAGCTCTGTGTCAGGTGCTGTCATATGTACTTGCTCAGTCCACAAAGGAAAGAATGAGCACAGCGTGGGTGAAGGACAGGAAATGGATCAGACTACCGCAGGGCCCAGGCAGGGAGCAATGCAAGAGAAGGCGAGCAGGGCTCAGGTGAGGGCAGCTCTCATGCCAGGCCAGGGAGGCTTTTCACACATCTTCCCGTGGGCCTGCTACAACATTCTTCATGATTGCTTAGAAATTTCATCTAGACCATGAGCACCTGAGGGGTAGGGACTCTTTCAGATCTCCTCGCAGAGATTCTCAGAAGTAGCATACATCAGAATCACCTTAAGGATTTGTGATAATGGCAATGGTAGGCCCCCAGCCCCCAGAGTTTCTGATCCAGTAGGTCTTCAACTAGGCCTGAGTATTCCTATGTCTAATAACTTCTCATTCTCACTGATGGCCCTGGAAATTCATGCTGCTGGGCAATCATGGGCTTTTGGGGAGCCCTCTACATTAAATATAGTTGACTACTGTGACTTCTAAGATTAGAGAAGCAAAGAATTCACAGCTTGTCTTCCGGGGTTGTTCTTTCTGAAGATGCCAGCTGCCATATTGTGTGAAAATTCTAGTAGCCCTGGCTGAGATCACATGGAAAGAAACCAAGACCTTTCACCAGCCGTCAGCACCAGTGCTAGCCAGTGCCAGTGACGTGGATGAGCTGCCAGAAGCAGATCTGCCAACCCCAGCTAAGCATTCGAGTGATTTCAGCAGCAGTTGGTTGTCTTCACAGCTACTTCATGGACCCTAAGGCAAAAGCTACAGAAACCATAACAGATGATAAATGTTAAGGTTAAAAAGGATTGAAATGAAAAAGACTGGCAGCCAAACACAGCCTCTCCAGAGCCTGGAATCAAGATGCTTAGACAACAACTTTGTGAGAAAAAAAAAAAAAAAAAAAAAAAAACAGCAATAGAGCTCTAGAAATCTGTAAGGCATTGGCCAAAAACTAGAAGCTACAGTGAGGCTGGAGAAATGCAGCACAATGCAGAAACAGTCTGGAAAGCTGATCCCAGCTCCTGCATGGGGAACCTGCCCTGCTAACACAAGGTAAACCCCAGTGTCAGCAGCTCCAGGAAGAAATGAAGTACCAGGGCTGCAGTGCTAGCCCCAAGAAAAGCCCAAAGTTACTGAAAAGTGCAAAAAACAATGTAGGGTTGTACACCAAAAGCAATTCCTTCCACATGGCAAGCTAGAGCTGGAGAAAATATCCAGTGCAGTCACCATATCTGAGGGTGTTTAATCACGAGCCATTTGCAGAAGGAGTGAATTGTGTAAGGTTGAACTACAGAACAATTTCACTTCAAGGTTCCTACCATAGTGGCTGGATGAGAGATGACAATTAAAGGTAGTCACAGGGCTGAGGCGATAACTCAGCAGTCTAAGTACCTGCCTGGAAAGCACAAGGACCTGGGTCTGAACCCTGGTACCACATGCCATGCCAGCTAATAAAACTGGGCATGGTGGTGCACTGGGGAAGCTGAGACATGAGGATCACTATGAGTCCAAGCTGCATAGCAACACCCTGTACCAAATAAATAAACAAATATTTTTTTAGCTTAAAAAAGTAGTCACAGAGAGGGTGTGGGCTACACACAGATCAAAAGAATTTAAACTCAGGTGGGAAAGACATCACATATCACCCTCCAACTTGAGAAACCAGGAGGGGTCTGGATCTAAAAATTTCTAATTGCTTGACTATACTCTCCCCTCCCACACCTGACTACCTGCACCCAGTACAGAACTCAGTGATCTGCTTGATTTCCCCATTTAACAAAGTAAAACAAGGGTGCATCTTGGCTTGGTCAATTGCCACAGCCCAGAGCGGATGGACAGAGAGGCTACTAAAGCAGGTGAAGGAAGGATGCTTCACAACCTAAGGCCATAAAGCTAGGCAGAGACAGCAGTGACATGGGGCACACAGAAGGCCATGGAGACTAGGAGCATCTGAAGTGAATACAGCCTTATGGCAGACACCATTGGCCAGTCTTATGCACTAGGACAGGTGAGGATGGATTCCAGATTCATACGCAAAAAAAAAAAAAAAAAAAAAGAATGTGAGTATGGAATAAGTGACTCCATATCTGGTGGAATCCAAACAAACAGTGGGGAAGGGACACTAATTTAAAAACAAGGACAATTTTTCTGCATTTCTCTTTTTCTTCTGTTTTTAGAGGAAGGTGTTATTTTTTTAACTCTTATTTATTTTACTCCGGCTTTTTCCTTTTCTGTTATTTTTCTTGTTTGTTTTTTTCTGTCACTTTTACCTAATTCTATTCATTTCCTTTTACTCACCCAGGAAAGTAAATACACTAGAGGAAAAATGGCCTCTTTGACAAAGGGTGCTGGGACAACCCATAATAGTTAAATCTTGCAAGCAGCCTGCCTATCCATTAATAAATGAAGGGGTAAAAAAATATAATTATACAGGATCCTCTAGACCCAGCCCTGGCCCGGCTTGTGAGTGACCCATCCACCGTGCTCTCGGGACCCCTCTGGACCTGGCCCAGACCCAGCGTGTGTGGGGGAGAGCTTCCGCTCAGCTACGCATGCCAGACCTCTCCAGACCCAGCCCAGGTCCAGTGTGTGATTGAGCCTTTCTGCTTTACTCTCGGGACCCCTCCAGAGCCAGCACAGTCCCGATATACAGGACTGGTGTGAAACTCTCCAGCTGAGGTCTACACAGAGAGGCTAGGGGCCAGAACCACCCAGCTAATCCAGGAGCAGAACATCTCGCCAGAGGGACACAGCAGGTTCACTTCCACAGGCTACAGTAGGAAGAAGTGGAGCACAGCAGCCAAACACAAGCTAGGTACACTGGGACAAGTTCATAGTTCATAGATCTGGACCCGGTAAGCTGAGACACATTGCTAGACCCAGACCTACGACAGCATCCTCCCTCTTTCTCTCTTGACTGAGAAAGGGGGCAAAAGGTAACCTGGTAGACCCAGGTATACTGAGGGGAGGTGATCAGACAGAACTTAGGGGAACTAACTTAAATACAAATTCCCGATTTAATACCTGCTTAGCTACACAGACACAATGCTTGCTCTTACTATCTAAAATACAACCCACTAGCTACAGAAGTTTGTCAGATGCTAAATATCACTACCCATTATTAGTGTTCCTAATTGTAGTTCTGGAAATACAAAACTATAACTGCCTTAACCATATAATCTCTCTTGGGTAAGAATTTCTATAGGTGCTAAGATTATAACTGCACCAAAGCTCTACACCAAAGGTCAGTGCTATACAAAATGACAAAGAGAAGAAGCAAAATGCAATCTCAGGCCCTGAGCCCACCCAGAACAAATGCAGGAGATACTAGCACAGAAGAAACTGAGAATCACACAGCTGAAATCTCTGAATTAAAAACATCTGAAGTAAAGAAACAACTGCAGAAAGGTATAGAAGAACTCAGATCAGAAATAATTTCTGAAGTAAAGAAAAGAAAGGATAACTATAATGAAAGAATTAATAATTGCTTCTAAAGAAGACGCTGAAAAAAATTAGAGGAGAATAGAAAAATAATGGAATCCTTGAATGAGCAAAATAGAAAAGAAATAGATCACAAGAAGCAGAGTGAACGAGATATAGAGGAATCTCAATCACAAGCTGCAAAACCATTTGAATGAAAGAGAAGATAGAGTTTCAGGTCTTGAAGACAATGCCATAGCTAGTGAGAAGGTAAGAAAAGATCTCTTAAAAAGAAATTAGGTATACATAATGGAGTAGTACTTTGCCATAAAGAAGATAAAACTTGAGTTATTTACAGGCAGCTTGAGACCATCATGGTATCAAGGCTTTGAGGACTGACTTGAGAGAATGGCTAAGGTGTCCAGTAGCTCCTTCTCAGGGATAACTGACATGCCCAGCCCCTGATACATAAGTCACAATCGCCTTGTTCTGGCTCTGGGCCTTCCCACCCCAATGCCCCACTCTCTGCTATAGCCCATTTTCTGATACCAGAATCCTGGCTGAGGGCAATCCACCTCCAGGCTTGGCGGCACTGCTCAAATGTTTTGGTCCCAGGATATCTTTACATGCTTAAAAATTACAAAGAACTGGGCATAGGAGATAGCTCAGCAGCCTAAGCATGCACCTGGCAAGTTCAAGGACCGGGATCTGATCCCCAGCACTACGTGCCATGCAGGTCCCTCTCTGGGCACCTGCCTATAATCCCAGGGCTGGGTAAGCAGAGACAGGAGGATCACTGTGAGTCTGAGATGCATAGTGAGACCTTGTGCCAATTAAAAAAATAAATGAAATATTACTGAGGACCATGAAGAACATTTATTTACATAGCTTAATATTTTCTACGTTTTTAATTCTAAAAATATTTATTGATCAATTCACTTGAAAATAAAAATGGTAGCTCATTATGTTCTAACATAAACAGCATCATTTAATGGAAAAACATCTCTAAAGCAAAGGCTTTTGGCAAGGAGTGACACTGGTTTTCACATCTTCTCGATGTCAGACTTAGCAGAGCATGGTGAGAATCTCATACCTGCTTTGGAACTCAAGCTGCTGTGACACACCGCTCCTGCTCTAGCCCACAGCTCTGGACAACACCTCTGTGTCAGCTAAAATCCCATTACACCATATCTTAATCACTATATCTGAAGAAAATCCTCTCCTACACAGAATCTTAGTTTGCAAAGATAGGAATATTCTAATAACAGACAATAAGGATAATCTCGATACTACATCAATTTTAAACAGGAGGTATGATATATTTTTAAAAGTTAGTTGCATTGTTGTAACTGAGATTATATTGGTGAACTTTTCATAATGTTATATTACAATCACTGGTTTATTTGGTCTATAAATGATTTATGTAACATCATGTATTGGTCATCTGAAATATTCCAGTTCATCATACAATGTCAAAAAACGTCACTGACAGTCTCATCAGAAAAACCTCTCGGTGCAGAAAGCCACTCAGTTCATAATGAATCTTAATGTTCCTTGAACTTCAAATGTCATCATTGTCAACACTGTTGGTTATTTTTCCTTGAACTGACAGATTCACTCTGTTCATCTTCAAGAAAATGTCTGCTAAAACTCATGACTTCTCTATCAAAAATCCTCGCAGGTAAAATGGCATTAATGCGGAGGGAGGGCTACTTTGCTTGCAATGTAGTAACACCCATTCTTTTCTTAGGAACTCGTGCCATAATTCAATATGCAGCAGAAGCGCTGTGCACACACTTTAAAAAAGTGGACACTCGGGTGGAGACTTAAGATTAATAATCTTTACTGCCTCATCAAGAACTCTCTCGCTGCAAGTGCATGGTGGTGACAAAGACAGAGGCTACCAGAACTTGGCCAGCGTGCCCTCGGTGTTATTCACTACTGCTTTTGTGCCATCTCTGCAAGTGTCAACACAGTGAACAAGACAAATGGCACCTGTGAGTTATCAGGAAACTAGTTTTAAAGAGTTCGTCCTCTGAGAGTTTCTTGGGGACCCCAGGGGCTTCACAGACTATGTTTTGAGTACTACTGACTCAGAGCAAAATTAATTATCTAACACAACCAGATTCCCCTTCCAGAATTTTCAAACCAAGAAACACAGAAACAATGAAGCAACCATTTCCAGCTTGCTGTGGAGTTGTTTTAGGCGATGTCCTGCTTCTGTCTCACCACTTCCATGATTGTTTCCTTTGTCTTTGCCTTTTGATAGTTTGATCATAATCTACCAGGTCATAGATCTCTGCACATTTAGAATTTTGTTTCAATTTGCGGAATTTTTAGTCATTATTCTACCACCACTTTCTCTTAGTCTTCTCCTGCTGTGACTCCCATCTTGCCTACTTGGTTCTGACAGACCACGGTCCGAGTTGGCTGAGATAAGGACATGCTGTGGGAACCAATCTTGGGACCTAACAGGCCAGATGGGACGCCATGCTGCATGAAGCTTTCTGGGGTGCTGCAAACTCACCCTGCCCTCTTCGGTGGTGGCAGGCTGTGGTTTCCACCACAGAGTTAGTTGTGAGCTTTCTGGTTTCCAAGGCTATATGAGTAGGTGGGGAGAAAAGGATGGGAAAATTAAGACAAGTTTAAATGCAACTCAAGAAATATCCTATTCTTACTGACATTTGGCCACTTATTAAACAAGTTATTCTCAAATCCATTTAAAGCTATGGTTAGTTTTCTGAATTCTGGAAAAGCTGATTTTGACAGTTATTCTGGTGTTCTCATTGGTTTTTTATAGGGGACATGATTTTCAGAGGTCTGCATCCTACCATTCCAAAGTACTTCAAATTATTTTACAAACAGGGACACTGAATGCCTTAGTAATGGCTCTTTTAAAAAGTAGAAAATGAGGCACAGTAAGCCAAAGTTGTTAGAAAACGGAAACCTTAATGTAGAAAAGTAATCAGGAGCTATTATGTAGACAAAAAGTAGAGTATTTCTGACTGGGACATTTCTCTCCATAGTAGACAGACTTCGCATTGTAAAGCTCTGGGTTCAATCCCAGAATCAAAAGGAAAAAACAGGTAGATAATTGGAGAAGCATAAATTGGTACTACGGAGTGGGGTTAAAAAAGCAGATAATACAAAAAAGTAGATAATACAAGGGGGTTTTGAATGATTTAATGACCAAACACTGAAGAAAAGGCACAAACTTCTGCTTGTATCCATTTTGCCCCCTTTAGGGCAGAACCATGCACCTCTTTCTATTCTTGCTGAGAACTGTTCAGCTTCTCTCGGGAACCTTAAAATGAAATGAAGTAATTTAAATAAGCACCTGTTCCTTCTAATAAAAAAAGGAAAATAAAACAGCCAGCAAAGGGGAAGAACATTCCAGGCACAAAATTCAGCCAAGTCATTCAACAGCCTGGAAAGTTTGAAGTGATGAAAAATAAGAACCAGAATGGAGGCAAAAGTTGACAAAATGTGTAAAAGAAGTAGCAGGAGCAGTACTTTTTAGTGATAAAGGAGTTGATGGATGGGCTGGAAAGAAGCTGGCTCTGTACATAGGGAGCAAGGTAAGGGAGAAGGCTGAGGCAGGCTCTGTGGAAAAAAGATTGCATGGCTTCGTACACTGGGCTGCTGTGAATGCCAGGGTTTCATGCTTCCTATATGGGGCTCTCTAAAACCAAGAGAATCCAAGCTGAAAGAATCCTGTTTCTTCAAAGTAGACATTTTCAAATCCTGATCTCCAGGCCAGCAGCAATACCACCTGAGAACTTGCTGGAACTGCAGACGCTCAGACCCACCCCTTCAGATCTACATAATCAGAAAGTTGGTGGAGCCCAGGAGCCTGTGGCCAGCAGCCGCTTCAGATGATCTTAATGTGTGCTAAAGAGCCACCACTCTAGGGGCTGAGGGAGGAGACCTCCGCTTTGACTCTGTGTGGAGATGCCCAGGTGGAATCAGCGAGACACAGGGAGCTGGGCGGTGAGACATTGCCCTACCATGGAGCCCACTCGAATGAGGCTCATGCTGAGGATGCCTCCATCCAGGTCAGGGTCTCTTGCATTTCTAACACTGGCTAAGTGTGGGGGAGAGGAGGGGAGTATTTTATATAATAAGAGCAATGACCTGTGACCTCAGTGGAAGGATCCAGAATATCCTAGATCCAGACTCACATTCACTCTGTTGTTAGATGGAAAACTACCTTAGTTTTCCAGCTAGCTGAAACTAAATTGTGCTACAACCTAAACCTGGAATTACAGGTACTGAACATATGTGCTTCCTTTATAGGATATCTCCTTTACCGTTTCTGTTTGTTTGTTTGTTTGTTTTGCTTTGTTTTTTTGTCTTTTTGAGACAGGGTCTCACTATGCAGTTCAGACTGGCCTTAAGCTCACTTTGTAGCTCAGGCTGGTCTCAAACTCACAACAATCCTCCTGCCTCAGCCTCCCAAGTGCTGGGATTACAGGCATGCACCACCACGCCTGGCTTGT